>JAECUM010058489.1:0-21094 GCA_016617855.1 Megalonaias nervosa | reverse complement strand
GAGAGAGAGAGAGAGAGAGAGAGAGAGAGAGAGGAGAGAGGGGGGGGTTGGTTGGTTGGTTGGTAGGTAGCTGTGTATAAAATGCGGTGGTGAAAAATACAGTGTTAAAACGATATTATGATAAAAAAATAACAATAGCGTCGATAACGAATCTCCTTAAAATCTCACCAGATTTTCGCGCTAACAATAACATAATTATTTAGACAATTATATGTCTATATAATTATTTAATAAATATTATTATATAAAGCGAGCAAAATGACTTTGTGAAGAATCCCATCATCAAGAACTATGATTCATCTCGTAATGGTGTAATTAGGAACTGTGGACTAAAAACGAATTGCAAATTTGGTGGTACTGAAAAATATACTAAATTTCCGAGAGCGGTTAAATCTGTGAACGTGGAGACTGGCGAAGAAAACAATTTCCATCGATAAATGCAGCTGCCAAATTTTTCTGGATTTTCTTACCTTCAGTACAAGGTGTGGCGGAGGATATAATTAATTCTACATGTTCAAAGAAATATAATGAACGAATAATAATTTAGTATCTCCCGATTGTGTTAGAGGCAGACACTGCCAATCCTGGATCTCTTTTGACTCAGTTTCGAATTTTTTTATCAGTTGCATGAAAAAACAGTCCAGATGAAGGAAGATAACTCTGTGAAGCAAAGCTTTCTCCGGTAGAGTGATTAAAGAGTAGCCTGGCTTGTAACTGCGTATTATTATGTGACGACCGTGGATTACATTTTGTTTTGTGGCTCACACATTGTATTTCTTGTCCCGCTTGACTCCCTCAAGGACTCTGTCAGGGTAGGTTACACCAGGACTGTCCCTCTTTCTTGTATGTTACACCCGCAGACTTCGTCTACGACTATGTCCCTGATAACTCAGGAAAACAAGACGAAATAGATAAGCCACACCCCCCTTGCGTGTAATCCAGGTAAGTTATTTTTAGATTTCCTGGAATAAATAGTTCCCGAATGACGTCTGGCAGATTTATACGGTGTTATGAAATTAAAATAAATTTAATTAATAATCCACACTGCAGTTAACGCAATTACACAACATTTGTAATTTATTCAGTATACTCTGTTTTTGGTGATCGCTTGTAGGATGCCCGTTGTCCAGGTATAGGTAACTTCATATTAATGTTTCAAATATATAATCGTAAGAATGATCCGTGGTTCAGTACTAACGCAGCGAATTGTCATACACGAGGTCCGGCGTTCCAATCCCGTGACTGACAAATATGTCGACGGTGGGTGATATTCGCAATTTTCATTAATAATTAGAGGACTTCAGCCGAAGGAGAAATAAAATTCATGTACACCTTCCCATCATGTTGAAAAACGTGGTGGGTGCTAGTTTTCACTCTCCGGGGTTTGATTTGAGGGTGTGTGCAGGAAATTAGTGCCTAGGCAAGCCTCTGGACCTGCTAGAATGTCATTTGGTATTCTAGGGATTCAGAAGGGGGTAAGAACCACGGGTAGACCTGCAATCTACAAACTAAATTCAAATGTTCCTCAGCGTGGATTTGCAAGTAATTTCTGAAGATACACAATTACTATCACCTTCACTTCTGTGAAAGCAGGACACCAGCGCCCCTAAGTCGATTACACTCAAGATAGGTCAACATCGCATTTTCGCGTGTGTGTGACCGAGATTACTATTAATTCTATCAATTCTATCCACGGTGAATTGTTCTGGATCATTATTCGAATATTACCACAACATTACAGTGTTACAGCTCGCACAATGATTATTCTGTCGCTCTTTCATCACCATGATAAATTCAATATCAATATCAAATTTACGTTAATTTTTCCCGTCAGATCGTTGATATTCAGTTAATTTTTTCTTGACAACTTCGTTGTTAACTACTTCATCGCAATTGCTAGCAATGGTTTCCTGAGTCATTGCGCAGTCTACGATAACCCTCCGTAGCCGAGACATTCTTCTAACTCTCGAAACTGCTAGATAAACTAAATTTGACCATTCGATCCAATCATCGACAATCCAGATATTTGTATCAGAAATAGTTAATCGTTGGTGCGAATGAAGCATTATGTCCATCGTTAACGTGCTCTCAACAGCACTCATAGGAGCAACAAGAATATCATTAAGAACGAGGTTTTGTTTCTTATTAATTCCAGGAATCTCAAATTCAATATTTTGTTTGCGTGTGTCTGCTGGTCGATAACACAATGGCACAGGTAGATCTGAAAACGTTTCTTTATGTAAGAGAAATAATTGTTGCTGAAGTGTATCACGAATTATCTTTCTACTTGCAACTATCAAATCAGCAGGCTTCCATTAATTTCAATAATCATTTATCGTAGTCTCTGGAATTACTTCACGCATTATTTCACATTGAATCTTATCTGGCTGCAGTCTGATCAATCTTTTAAATTCTTTCAGCAGTTGATCAATAGGTCCATAATCATCAGTTATCTCTTCATAATAATCTACGAACTGTTTAAGCCATTCATGCGGAGATGATCCAACAAAAGGTGCTGGTTGACCATGATCACTACATATGATGATCGCAGTATTTCTCGTTAACAACCAATCAAGAAGTATTTTTAATACTTCTAACGATACCGTATATATTTCATCCCAGATAATAATCTTAGGAATATATTTCTCACCGATTCGTTGTGAGGTTCATTCATCTCCTTTCCATTGAAAGAAACTAATACGTACACGAAATTCCT
Organism: Megalonaias nervosa; assembly: GCA_016617855.1. Lineage (NCBI taxonomy): Eukaryota > Metazoa > Mollusca > Bivalvia > Unionida > Unionidae > Megalonaias > Megalonaias nervosa. The sequence continues at coordinate 18,378 of JAECUM010058489.1, read as the reverse complement.
CCTCGTTCTCTCATTTGTTTGGCGAGTCTATGTGTGGGTCTCAAAACAACCAAATCAAAATTCCGAAATAATTCAATCGCACGTGTAGTCTGACCAGAACCTCCGGGTCCATTGAGATAAACAGTCTTATGTCTGGCCACAGGATCATGTAATGATGGAGCCGATGACAATTCCGATACAATAATTATCCTCGGAAATATAATCGACAGATTCAGAATAACTAAGTAAATTCTCTCTTTACATTCTCCATTCGCCCCAAGACGCGTCATTTCCAATTTTTAACTGTCTAGGTGATTCTATGTATTTTGTATTGATATAAAACGAATTTTTTGCGACTCTAACGGCGGTATCAGAAAATAATCGATAATAAATGTATTGTAACATACGCAAGCTTCGAAGATCTTAAATGAGTGAACTGTGGTGATTCACCTTCAGTGTAGCTCACGATTGTACCTAATTTAGTTTCATCAGATAAATAAGCATTTCCTCAGCTTATAAAAATGCTTTTTTTTTTCGGTTGAATCGGCAATTATAAAATTGAGTTCAGCGTCATCGTCAGCATCATCGATGATTAGTATACAACAATGTCGTTTGTGATCATATAATCCTCCTTGCTAAAAATTACCAATTATTTTTCTGCCGAGATCTTTTGCGAGTTTATTTTCAAAATCAGTGTATCAGGATTTTCATCATCAGAGCATTTCTTCTGCTGTGGGAACCAAACTTGTTTCTGCGGACGATATGATAGAATTGCTTCAATGAATGTCGATGACATGCAAAGTGTGCGAAGAGGGAGTCTTGGGCCAGAACCATGTTTGAAATGTGGTGTTGGGATCAGAGGAGAAATGTAGCTATTTGTGCAATGTGGTGGTAAAAATGCAGAGAGCTGAAACGATATTATGATAAAAAAATAATACCAATGGCGTTGATATTGAATCTCCCATAAAAAGCGCCGAAGAATCTCTCGCTAGATTTTCACCGAAACAATTAAATAATAATTTATACAAATAATATTATTATATAAATGGAACAAAATGAATTTGTGAAGCATCCCATCAATAAAAATTATGAGGCATCAGGAACTGTCGATTAGAAAAACCAGTCGGTGATAATGCTCGTTATCTCAGATTTAGTGTTGGAAAAGAAAGATATTTATATCGTCATAAATTCATCTACGAATGTTTCATGGATTGATCAAATACCGACTTGTGATCGATCACATCAATGGCAGTAAAATTGATAATTTACGAGCTATTACACAGAGTCAGAATTCTGCCTGTGGAGGTACTGGAAAATATAGTAAATTTCCGAAAGTTGTAAAACTGAGCGCGGAGACTGGCGAAGAGATAATATTTCAATCAATGAATGCAGCTAGAAAATATTTTGATATTGTCACACCTTCAGTACAATGTATCGCGGGTAAAATATACAAAATGGCGTATTCAAAGAAATATAACCAAAAAATAATATTTCAGTATATCCCGATTGTATTAGATGCAGACAGTAACAAACCCGAATTTATTTAAACTTGATTTTGAATTTTGTTGTAGTTGTCTGCAAAACACTCCGGATGGAGAGAGATAACTCTGTCAAGCAGTTACCCCGCTTGTAACTGCGTAATATTATATTATTGACGTGATTTTGTTTTTTGCTATATCTCCACTGCGTGCAATCCAGGTAAGTTACTTTTAGTTTTACAGGTAAGACAGGTAAGATAGTTTTACAAAAGATTATAATAGATCTGCATGTACTTTAACTTCCGATTGACATCCTGCAGAAATATATATGCGATTATTAAATGCAGATATTAAATACAGTGTGTTTGAAAAATTGAATTAAATCCACATTTCAGTTTACAGCACTTGTGATTTATTCACTATACTGATCACTTGTAGGAACTGCCCGTTAATTAACTTCAGTATATTCACGCACCGCTTGCGTGTGCACAATCCAGGTAAGATATTTTTAGATGCTTCAGGTAGGACACCTGTACAGACCAGATCTACATGTACTTTAAACTCCCGAATGACATCCTGCAGAAATGTATGTGCGATTATTAAATGCAGGTATTTTTGTACAGTATATTTTATAAAATGTTTTAGAAATTGAAATATAAATCCACGCTGCAGTTTACAAAATTTGTGATTTATTCAGTATACTGATCGCATTAGGTTGCCTGTTTATCCCGCATAGGTAACTTGATAATAATTTATGAAACATATCTGTAAGGATGGGGCCGTGGCGTAGTGCTAGAGTGGCGGATTCTCATACATCAAGGTCTAGCGTTTCAATCCCGGAAATGACACATTAATCAGAACAAAAATATAAAAATAAAAATATTTCTGAATCAGAATAAAAATATAAAAATAAAACTATTTCTGAAATCCTACCGAATTTATAAAATTGGTGGGTATTTGGTACTCAGAATCGGAAAATCCGTCAGAATTTATTAAATCGGTGGGGCAATTACCCATTAAGTCCAGAAAACCCTACCGAATTTCTCAAAAAGTTAAATTTCATCATAATAAATATTTCTTAAAAATAAAAATTTCATTATAACAAATATTTCAGAAAATCCTACCGAATTAGTAAAACCAATGGGGTATTTGGTACTTAGTATCGAGAAATCCTACCGAATTTATAAAATCGATGAGTATTTGGTACTTAAAATCCAGAAAATCCTACCGAATTTCTCAAAAAATAAATTTTCATTATAATAAATCTGAACCTAAATAAAAATAAATCTGAACCAGAATAAAAATAAACTAAATCTGAATCAGATTAAAACTAAAATAAGTCTGAATTAGAATGAGAATAAATCTTAATCAGAATAAAAAAAATATAAATCTGAAACAGAATAAAATAAATATAAATCTGAATCAGAATTGAAATAAATATATATCTGAATCAGAATAAATATAAATCTGAATCAGAATAAAAGTAAATAATAATCTGAATCAGAATAAATATAAATTTGAATCAGAATAAAAAATAAATCTGAATCAGAATAAAATAAATCTGAATCAGAACAAAAATAAATCTGAATCAGAAATATTTTTATTTTCAACAGATATTTATTATATAATGCATTCCGAAAATATTAATGCAATTATTTCTGAGATTAAAAATTAAGTGATGAGGATATGGAATTACCTGAACAATTAGATTCTGAAAAAAATTATAAATGATTTTGAAGTGCTCCAGGAATGGAAATATGATGGGAGATATATATTAGCAGCTGAATATAGATTCATTAAGTTACTTCAACAGGCCGTGAGACAATCACTACTTTTTGTCAATGATGAGGATATTCGAAAATTTGTTTCACTCGCAAACACAATTGAGAAAGTTAGATCAGGGATATCACGCGAATATAAAACAAAAAAGATTATGAGTTCACGTGTGCGACAGCTGAAAAAAAATGTGTGTGATTGTAAAGTCAGTGACGGAGGTCATGAAGGATTATGAAAGTGAATAATGTATTGATTTTTGTTCTGATTCAGATTCAGACTATAATATTTCTTTTGATTCAGATTATAATATTTATTTTTTCTGATTTATTTTCTGATTTATTTATTATTTTTTATCAATTTCAGAAAGATTTTTGTTATTTTAAGTACCATTTACACTATCAAATTACAACATCTGGACGATAATTATAATTTTGAGTTCCATTTACTTCATAAAATTGTGGAATCTGGACGATAATCAGCAAAATAAAATTTTCATTATAATAAAATTTATTACTGTTGTTGGTCGGAAAAAAATAATATTTTTATTATTTTCAGCTTAATTTTATCACAAAAAATATAATTTTGAGTACCATTTACCCCAACGATGAGGTGAGTTAGTTTGATTTTGAATTTTAGTCCGGTATTTACCCATCGATTTTTCAGAGTTTAGTCTGATTTTCAGTAAAAAAAATAAAATTTCGTTATTATATTTATTCTGATTCTGATTGAGATTCAGATTATAATATTTATTTTTATTCTGATTTTGATTCTGATTATAATAATTATTCTGATTCAGATTCAAATTGTTTTTTATTCCAACAAAAAGTAGCTACGAACGCGAAGATCTACTATCTCACATACAAACTTATCGTGAGAACTTCATGTCATAAATCAAGTCTGTGTCCGGCCTGGTCAGTAAGTCTAAATTGTATCCGTGACAACAGCGGATTATGACATTGCAGATAAACCGGATTAACGAGCTCTGACACAATTAAAAACCCAGAAGGCACTTCGGGGGTAAATGAATATAGGATATATCCTTGCTGTGCTTTTCTGGATTTTTCAGTATCTACTTGATAACTTTCATCAATAGCATCACTCACCAAATTAACTCCGGTCATTGATGTGATTGCGACAACACGTGGTGATATATGACGACCTCCACCGTATGGATCATTGTTGTGCTTGAGAATAATCTCTGGTGGGGATATTTTTTCTCCATGTGTCTATGATCTTTGGAAAGTATTCATCGATGATATCATTGACTGATTGTTTTCAGTTTATCGGCGTTAAATTCTGGTATTATAAATGTTGGTAATTATTTTCCTGTTATCGCGTAGTGTCTGAGAAACAATTGTTTAACCGTTAATCTTCCGCCTGGACGAAGGTAGGTTAAATTATCACCGGTGGCAATCACTGTTTCAACGACGAATCAACCAACATACCAGAGGTCAAATATGACTCGATTCAGATGTTGTATTGCTGCAATAATTTGTTGTTTCAGATTATCGTTTGGATAATCCTGCACGTAGTTGGTCAACAACTGTCGCAGTTGGGCGAGTACACGAATGTATTCAAGTTTAATGGAGTCGGAAAATGATTTAAGCAATGTTTCGTCGTTGGTTGGAGGACCTCCGGTGAAGCTGATGGTGAAGAAATAATAGTGCGTTTCATTACCATCAGGATGATATTTTATCACACCTTCCGCTGAATTACTATCTGCGTCAACGTGTTTATGGTTTTCCAAATTCTGCCATATACCAGTTTTTCTGTCTTCTGGAAGTGTCATAAATAGTTTCTTTGTCTGTGGTGAAATCATCACGTTTAGGTTCTGGTGGTCCTTGATAAACACAGGTGCTACCTCTGGCCATCCTAATACGGTTCTGATCGGTGATTGACATATATCTACAGCGTAGTCGGGTGTTGATATTTCTATTGCAGCTGATAATGTTGGCTCATGAACCGTATTGGCGGTTTTAGATTCTTTTCCTGTAATAAATTTAATTCTGCGCCGGAAGTCATCATTGTTCTGGTTGATTTCAAAACTGTCCGTAGGAATACCAACAACTTGCCAATCGGTAGTTCCATCAGATTTATGTTTATAAGAAAACACTAACGAGTTATTTGCGGGTAACCCACCGAATGGCTTTGATCTAATATTTGGCCAGCTGTAATATACTCTCAATTGTGCTAATGCTATTTCTTTTGCTGAAATTGCCGTTGGAAAGATAACGTCCAATTCAGGATTAGTTGAGCTTGTTGAATCATCGTAGTTGTTGGCGGTGTTGTATTAGCGACGATTTGTTGTTGCAATAATTGTGATGTCATCGTTGATGATATTATTAATATTTACTTCCTGATTTGAAATCAGGATTCAAATTAAGGTGACTCTGCCATTATTTCCGAAAAAGTGGTTTGGTTTCCAGTTACCAAACCGGAGGTGTCGTGTTAAACCTTAAACATTTCTGCGAATTCCTGATCTGATATTATTCCATCATTGAGCCCCGATGATATCAGCGATGATAATTTGGCGTGTGCGTGTGTTGCCGCTGATAGCAATATTGTATATTCGTGTAATTAATCAGCCGCACACGTAGATATCTTTTTTGCAATTATAATAAGAATACCAGCAACGCCAGTCATAACTGCAACACCAATTCCTATTACTGGTGCTATTATGTATGTGGCTGATAACGTTCCGATTATAGTTGCTGTTGCAGCGACTACGAGAGATGCAGAATATACAATTATGTCAGTAACAACTACACGTCTACGGTACTTTTTTATTTTTACTGTATACTCGTCTATGATATTTTTCAGTTAGGTCTGTAACAAACACACTTGCTCGTATCTGTATTTGTTTACAAAATTTAGATCTGACGTTTTTGTGAAATCATATACTCTAAAGTACTAAGTAATCATTTGAGGTGTTTCAGCGACAAATTCCAGATACCACCAGTAAGACGCTGCGGATAATTTTTTATTAGATGGTTCCAGTATAAACGTTTCTTCGACCGCTTGATTTAACACAATAGACACGGTTCCAGAAATATTATCGGTTGAATAACCCATGGATACGTGGTAAATATCCTAAATTTTGCAAAGCTGAACACCAGTGACTTCCGCGGTATGTTTGATTGTGTTATTTTGCTGTGACCATGTTGATGATCCTGATGATACTGTGTATACCACGTTGATGATCTGCTTGTGAGGAATTTTAATCAGATTAATGTTTTTTAACGATATCAGGAATTCCACTGACAACATCTTCGAACTTTTCTTTAATATCATCGATATTCCTCTGCGCTATCGTAATTAGCTCTGAAAATGATTTAGGATCTCTGTTAACGCCTAATTGTCGATTAATCGTTTCAATGTCTGATATAGCTGTTTTAATATCGCCGAGTTTTGTGTTAATTTCAGAGAGTTTTACGTCAACAAATAATGGATTTCCAAAGAAATCATCTGCGATTTTATTAAGTTTTTGACAATTTCTACTAGTATTTAAAAACATATTACGTGAACGTCATATTCAGATCGCAGTGTGGTTAATTTGTCATCGATTATAGTATCATCATCATCTACATATTTCTTTGTTGCGGTATCTTCATCACTTGTTGGTTCTCTTAAAACAACGATTTTATTTCCATTCATGTTGAGTTAACCTGTCATTGTATCACCGGTGGATCGTAAACGATCAGCAACACATCTTATAATTTCATTTCTGATAGTTGCGATTGATACATGTGAGTCTCTAATTCTACCGCCGTCAGTAAATACTGGAATATTATCCGTGGAAGCACCGAAAACTCTACGAATTATGTCGATCCACTTAATATTACTCGTCTTTAAAGAACGGTATTTATCCTCAAAAATAACAACTTCATCCCGGTCAACTCCAGAGAGGTTCATAATATCAGCAAGATAATCTCTAGTAGCGTACTTCGATAAATCAATATCATCATTGTTTTTTCTTGCTTTTAATAGACGACCTTCCATAAATATCAACCAATATACGATTTGTGATTATTTAAAAAAGAACTCGTGTACGTATGTACAACTTTATGAGGTGCATCGGAAGATTTTGAAATAGCATCAAGTACAGCAAGTGATTCACGGCCGCATATTGGTTGATCAGTTATTGTCTGTGTTGGTAATGTCGAATACCAGATTGGAGTGTTTTGCACAGCGATTTTATCGCTGTTGACATATTTTAAAAATTCCTTCGATGCTGCCAGTCCATACGAATCAAATAAATAATTCCACGTGGATCAATCGCGTATGCAACCCAATGAGTACCTAGACCAAAACTTCCATCGAGATTGATGATACCGATCTCAACACGATTTGGTTGTTTTGATAATTGATCACGCATAAAAACACCTCTGATGTTTTTTATGTTTAATCGCACAGCAGCATCAAGTAAATCAAAATTGGGCATGGGAAGTATCAACGATGTGTCCCGGGAAGTCTTAGACCTTTTCTGTACCATGAACGAGGGATTCCTGGCAGTCTTAGACCTTTCCCTTTTTTTTTTTGGAAGTTTTTGTTCCTTTTCTTATTGCTTTCTTTAATGCCATCCCAGCGGCACTTCCAACTGCACCAAGTGAAGCTGCTTTTGCAACAGCTGGGGCTGCAGCGGCTATCAACGCTGGTATAGCTGCGAGAAGTGGAAATATACCACCCGTCTTGGCAATGTCGCTAATGGCACCCGCAGACAAATCAAGTCGTACGCCGGTCTTTGATCGTTTGGCGTCATTGAAGTGCCTGAGTTGACGTTCTGTTAGTGATAGCTTATTTGGACAACCTGAGATCTGTCCTCGTTTCAGTAATATTTTCATTCCCGAATTCTGTTTTGATACTGATTGTAGCTTTTTAATCTGACCAGGAGTCAGAGTAACACTAACATTATGATATGACATTATAATATCATGATCGATTTAATTACTGATCACGAGTAATCCAGTTTACATGTTTTCGACTGGTGCATCAATAACTCTCATTCGTCCACCAACACCTTCAAGCAACATTGTTTTATCTGAGAGTATAACAGTGATTGCTCTGTAATTAGCAAACTCATCTTGCTACACGAGCTCGAAAGTGTATATCAACGACTGATTGTCTGAACAAATCCAAGTGTTCCAGTGAGAAATAATAGATCGGATATAGTGTTGTAAAATGAGATATTTGCAAACCAGTATCAACATTTTGATCACGTCCCATAAATGTCATCAAACGATGATATGCACGTGCAACATGATTGTTATCAAAATCCAGTAATATATCTTCAGCTAGTTCTTGATGTCCATTTATTCTCAGTGAAACATCAGCAACACTAAGTGTGTCATCGTCGGTAGTTTTCTCACAAAGATGATTGTGTGCTTTGCCCCGAAGATAACCCTTCTAACATTTCTACAAAATCCAAAGATATGATAAAAATGCATCCACCTGCTTTGTCTAACAACAATCTGCAAAACCAAAATACTTTTACTAAGGTAATTGCACACGAAAGCTTAAATAAGTCACAATGTGTTGCGGTCAACGCTATGCAAATCCAAGGCTTAAAGTATGGTTTGGGTAAAGGACTACGATGGTATCACCAGCAAGGTGCTGATAAAAAATTCAAGACTAGCAACAGCTGTTTCTTGCTGTGTATTATCTGCATTATCAATTATGTCTTCGACAAACATCATTGTTGGACCAGCTGTCGAGTCAATAATCCTCGTCGCAATATCAATGTTGTCAAGAATTGCTGGGATGTCAATTCCTTTGGTGATATAATGTGCACTGTTGAAAAACGCCATGAAACAATTGTTGACAAATCTGATTTAGACATTACCAGGATAATTAGTGTTGTCATCCAATATCAGTCTTCCCTAATTACGTAATAATGCCTCACGTAGAAAGGAAAAAACATTGAATTGTCGTGCATTTGCAATTCAATGTTTTATTAACTAATATTCTTAGCAGTGTACTTGTAATAAGGAATTATCTTTTACTTCAATTTATTTATACAGGTTCACCCAGATAAAAAGCGGGATCTGATGCATCTTGAATTGGGCCATAGTGAAACTTTAGATATGCATTTCTTATTTTGTCTAATATCATTTTAAGGATCCACTTCAGATTCCCAAATTTACAATAACTGAATCAGATTTCATTGCTTAATGGCTTCATTATTAATTTTAATAAACAGCGACAGGCATGGTAATGTAGTTGGTTGTTGTTCAATCGCACTTGATGGCTGACAAGTCACTATTCGTTGTAATCAATGCCCAGTGGAGTGAAATGCCCGTAACCCCAAATTCGTTAACCGATCAGCAGCAACGTTGTTTATGCTGTGAACAACTTGCATTGCCACTTGTTTAACATTTGACAAACCACGCGATAATAATGCCAAAAAAGTCTTTGGTGCCCTTCTAACATTTATTGAGCAACATTGCCAAGTCCATTTATGTAATATGTCATGTAAACTGATGTCTTCGCGAAAAGCACGAAGTGTTTCAACACCAAATGTTTCATCAGAACTTATCATCGGTGTCTTAATATACATCATTATTATTTTCAACAAGTTTATTTAGTAATGTGCAAAATCTGTTTCGATCCATGATGACGTTGGTTTCTAACTGATGGCAAATATATACGATCTATTAGTGACTTCTAGTGCGCTGTTATCGGCACGAACTGACCTTATAATTTTTTCCAACCGATGCACAAATTTATTTACACATACATATTTGAATCCTCTATTTATGACATTTTAGCTCCTTTACTTTTGTATCTTTCTCTTCCTCTTCTTGTAAATTGGCTCTCAACTCCATACAGTGTTTGATGAGAACGATTCCGATATGGTAGGAAATAAATTTCAACACGATTTTTATAGCTATCAGTAATTATCTAAAATTTGTTCCACGTAAGATCACTGTTGAACAGTTTGTTTTATCTAGTACACTCCCTAAATACCTATGCAGGCCTTTCCCTGTTGATATAACATCGTCGCTTATCTGATGGCATTTCCCTCACTACCACATAATCTTTTAATTGTGCCGGGTCAGGTATATTAGCAGCAAATCCAAGGGCTTTAAAGATCATTTGTCATGCCGTTTCATTAATATCTGAATAGGTGTTTCCAAATTTGATTGGTACTTAGGTGGTTCTTGTCTTGCAAGTGATAAGAGTGTCTCTCCATCATCCACTTGCATTTTCGCTAATTAGTTATGTATTTGTATCAATTGCAATGTTGCACGCCAGTTCGACCAGGTCGTTGTGCTTTCAGCATTGCTACAGTGGTTTCAGCGACTCTCCTTGTTTGTCTCAGTTGCTGCAGGTTTGGCCACCATTTGCTTTGTCGGTTTAATCGTGGTTTAAATGTTTGTTGAAAGCCCACCCGCTGAGAGGTATTCTCCTGCCATTTGTCTTGATTGTAACGTATCTTTTGCAACGCCGTATCCGGGCTACAATATTTTTGGGTCCTCCTGTCTAGCTTTTGATAAGAAAGAATAATACAAGACCGTATAGAATCAACATAGAAAGTATTTATTTGTAAATTACCTTAAGGACAGGAACAGGTGAACATGCAATTACTGAATGTTAATACAGTCACATATACATAAACATGTAAAATTTAATGCCAGACTTATGTAAATCAGATAATCACGGGAGACAAAGGTGATCGACTCCCGTGGGGGAAGGTGCAATGGAACTTCAAATATACTTGCACCTTATCCACATCTCCCTGAGTGGATTTAAGAATATATTTGTAACGATTTATATCACACAGAATTCACATTATGGAAGTACAAGAAAGAGTTGCTTAAGTCGTGGCGGTGAATAAGGTGAAGGTGAAGTATTTACCTTCAGGTGCTGAAGGTGCTGAGTATCGTAAGGTGAAGGTGCAACGCGAGTTGGCCTTCTAACGAAGGTGAAGAGTGACGGTTTAGTAGCGACTTAACATTAATCTACTTACATATCAGTTCCTGAGGGAACAACGTGTATGTTTCCGAGGATTATATAGATTGTAATGACCTCTCGCCTTCACTTACATAGGTTAATCGCGATGATAATTCACCGAAGGTGAAATCATATCAACCAATACGATAGCAGACGTCACCTCATGAATAATAAATAAATTATGGAATTCCCCGTAATGTCAAACAAGCATGTACAATTTCATTAGGCACCAACCATTGCAACTTGACTATGTTTATCTAACACAGCTTGAGACATTATAGCATGGATGAAATGGGTACAACGTCACCCGATGTTTTATATCCGTCTGCTCCGAACGCTGGACAAGATAACAGTGAAGCTCTACATTACATGTACGTGGTGACATTTATAGAAAAAGGTCATATGACCAATAGCCAATCATATTCCATAGCGCTTGCTGACAAAAAGAGTGCAAATGGCGGGTTAGTACGTATTGGCAGCGACTGCACAGCAAGACATTGGAATGATGGAATAAATTGACCATGTCCTGGTGGAGTTATACATGATGCAAGGTCGTTTCATTATACTGCTATGACTAACAACTAAAATATGCACAAAATAAACATACAAGGTTACAATACATCAGCTCCATTCGCAAGTATCTTTCAGTTGATGCCACTAAAACACTTGTGTGTTCCTTAGTACTTTCAAGACTGGACTATTGTAACTCAATTCTGTCTGGTTCGTCTCAATATCTACTCCAGAAACTTCAAAAAGTTCAAAACACAGCTTCTCGGATCATCCTTAGAGTACCACGATCAGAGCACGCCTCTCCCTGCTCTGTACCCTACACTGGCTATCCATTTGATCCAGAATTAAACACAAAATTTGTTCTCTGTGCTACGTTTCACTGACGGGCTCCAGTCCAACATACCTATCTGACCTCACCCATGTGTACACACCTGCAAGATCCTTACGCTCCTCTTCTGACACTCGTATTCTCATCATTCCCACTATGAAGATGAAATCATATGGACAACGCTCTTTTGCATACCAGGGCCCAGCAACGTGGAACGAATTGCCCACTGCACTTAGACACAAAGACACAGTGATCTCATTCAAGAGCGCTCTTAAAACTCACCTATTTCAACTGCAAGAACAGACTTAAAGACCTAATAATGTTTCCTTACCTTAAATATTTACAGCATGTTTTCTGTTTTCTAATTTCGTAGTGTTTGTTTTTATTTTTGTAATCATATCATTATATATGTTTTTTAAGTGTTGTCAAATGTTGTAAAGCGCTTAGAGCTTCTAAAGATTAGGCGCTATACAAAGTCCTCATTATTATTATTATTACATGCCGAATCGGTTTAACACATGGTGTTAAAACATCGTGAGTCAGCGTGTTCCAATTAAAACATCGTGAGTCAGCGTGTTCCAATACACAATGCAGGTAACAAAATTCAGTTGCTAAAATCTAAAAGACGTGTCCTAGATAAGTACATTATACATATTACCATACATAAAGCACACCTCTCATCTAGGAAATGATGCATAGTAATTACATTGTAAATTCGTAATGGAGGTAATGTTCATTACATTTTGACACTCTTACAGGTACGGCGCCTTGTTTTATCCTCTGATATGACGTCACCGGCAAAAAGAAACACTTTATATATTTATTTTTGATTGTTACATTTTGTGTGTCTAAATGAGCAATACGAGTTTGGGATGACGAAACTAGTTTCATCAGAATTATGCTTGCATGGCTTTTGTCCCAATTTTTTGTTACACGTCTAGGCTCTTACAATAAGTAACAGAAAGGAGTGAAAACAACAAGCTTTGTAAAATTTAGCAAATGATTTATTTCCCTAGAATGCAAACTGAAAAATGAGAAAAATGAACTTACGGTTTTAGGAATCGAATCCAAAAATAATCCAAGAATTAAAAAATAGAAGTCCTAGAAATAAAAATTTCAGTTTCTTGTTAAATCACAGAAAATATTATTCCAGTTTTGAATTCCGTATAAATTTCAATGAATGTCTTTGTCCAAGAATTTTGTAGAGGCACTTATGTATTTCCAGGGAATAAATCACTTCAAATTCAGTAAAATAAAATTTCAACTCAAACTGGTCACAACATAACTTAACTTGTCAATTGTTTGGAGCTCGATTGCCAATCATCTATAAAGATAACAGTTATACACTAACTTAAGACGCAAAACAGATTCCAGGATGAGGATCAATCTTCTAGAAAAATAGAAGTTTGTAAAAATAAACACGTTTTCTCTTACGAGTCTAGGCTCTTACAATAAGTAAAAGACAAGAGTGAAGATAACAAGCTTTGTAAAATTTAACAAATGATTTATTTCCCTAGAACACAAACTGAAAAATGAGAAAAATGAACTTACGGTTTTACGAATCAGATCCAAAAATAATCCAAGAATTAAAAATAGAAGTCCTAGTAATAAAAAAAGTCCCGAATGAAACTGAGTTCGAATCCTGAGGAAATCTAAAATGGAAGGCGATGACGTCTGTTATAGTCAGCGAAGTGCTGTTGTTCTACAGTTTCTTGTTGAATGACAGAAAATATTATTCCGGTTTTGAATTCCGTATAAATTTTAATGAATGCCTTTGTCCAAGAATTTTGTAGGGGCACTTATGTATTTCCAGGGAAAAGAATCACTTCAAATTCAATAAAATAAAATTTCAACTCAAGCTGTTCAAAACATAACTTAACGTGACAATTGTTTGGAGCCCGACTGCAAATCTTATAAAAACAGTTATACACTAACTTAAGACGCAAAACAGATTCCAGGATGAGGGTCAATAATCTAGAAAAATAGAAGTTTGTGACAATAAACACGTGTTTCATATCACGTACTCCAGGTATGGCCTTGACTTAACTTAATGGTTCTTACTCTGAGAAAGAATAAAAAAAAAATTAAATTGTTGTTTACCAAAACTGTCATTGGTTCTGAATCAAGGTCAGAAACTAGATACAGTGTTTCTATTATTAGGTGTTTATTAATGAAAAAAATTCAGTCAGGTCAAACAGAACTAAACTCAGTTATGGACATTATCAAATCCAGTAAACAAAGTTACATTACAATAGCATATAATGGAATTTTAAAAATTAAAACTAACAAACAAACAATTAAATTAAATATACATAACAGCAGTGAAATCAATAACGTTGAATTTCTTTGTCCGCTTTGCCATTGTATGATGGAACCGCTGAATATAATACAATAGGTGTATATTATTCAAGTATATCTTCATATTGCGTGTGATGCAGCATAGGAACTTGTACTGAAAATCTAACTCAAGTTCAGACAAGCAATGGTAGAAATGCTATAACTCGAACTTGTGTCAGCGCCTCCGTTTCTATCGATGGAACTGAAAGCTCCAGATTTATATAAACAATTGTCGTCGACGGTGATATTGCTGCCGCATTACCAAGATTACCAGGAACAGCATAGAGTAAATATTCTGGTGAAAACATATAACTGAATACAATTAATATGCTCCTGATACGCGACTTTATATATAACTTGATTCTAGCAACCATCCAGTGTCTGGTGAATCACCTATAGCTATTAATCGTGTTGACGAGGAACGTTACCGACATGTTCTTGTTTATAAAATCATCCACTGATATTCGTCAACGTCACTGTTATAGATCTTATTCATAACTTGAATGCATTTAATCGAACACTAGGATAATGAATCGCTAGTTAAATCATCAGAGGCGTTATAAAGACAAAGAGTGTTTTGGGCGTTGAATGAAGGTAAACTATATTAAAATAATATTCAAAACAAATATTGTGCCTGACCGACTTTAATCCAAAGTATATCGCAATCATCCTGGTTACTGGAATGGTGAAGCGGCTGTTGCAAAATTAGTAAGCATGGCCAAATTATTTCACCTGGTTAATTGAGCAAGGTTGGCCAAACATGCAGTGTGGCAAATTCACCTACCAGTGCCAAGAAAAACGTTAACGTTGTTGGTACCTAATGAAATTCATCAAACCGATTTCTTATTTCATATCATGGTCGTATACTTATTCAAAATGACTGTCGACGATAATACAAATACGCGTTAACCATTGTCGATGTTGCAAGCAGATGAAAAGACTCTGATGAATTAACGTCAAAAGATTCAGCAAGTATCGCCGATGCGCTTAAACGTATTTATGCACGCGGACCATTAACATAATCAAGATTTTCAAAAGTTGATCTAGATAAAGACTTTATCGGATCTCTTGCTGTATTATTGCATTATTGGCAAAAGTATCGAGTACGAGTGCATGTTGGTCATGTTGATATACACAGTGACGAAGCTATCGTGTAATGATTTAATAGCACAAGTGAGAAAAGATTACTCAGACGTCAATACGCATCCTGATTTATTCATGACTGTTCAATGAAAAGGTGAAAAGCATTCATCAGGCATAGTGACATCGTTTTTGATACTAGCTGATAATCATTACGGTGATGGTGAAGTCGTTTAGATTGTTTTAGATGAATTGCAAATAGGTTTCCATGGTCAGTATTGTTGTTGTGGATGGGTAAATGTTATTCTATGCCAATATTTGCCTGACCAATTAACTGAAACCTACTATCAAATAACAGTTGCATCCATGCGTTTGTGCAACTATTATAGAGGTCATGCTATATGACGTGACTGTTAGGGGTAGAGGGTTTATACCCATTTATTTTTGGGTTGTTTCCACACACATTTATATTCCACCTCGATGAATGTCAGTATCAGTCAATAATTCTATCTTAATGTTGGGTTTTGATAAAAGTGTACCTCAAGTCTTTACTGGCCAGGACAAATAGTGTGCAGGGTCAAACTTCTGCAAATGCATAGCAGTGTCACGGAATGTTTCAAACAAGTGAGCGAGTAATACATCAGTCAACAAATACAGATCGTGATAGCTAACCATATTTTTGGAATCAAATGCGGACCAGACTTTGTTTGTATAGTCAGTGTCGGGTGTTAAATACATGCCTGCAACGTTCGCATGGACATTGTTCGCGTACTTATTAAGGTCGTATACCATTCGTGAGTCAGTTTTTAATTCACACATTATAGCATCTATAGTCTGAATCCTGTAATAATATCAAATCAATATTAAACAGCCTGTATGTATGTAGTTATAATCGAATCGGTCGCAGGATTTTATTCCAAACAAGTACATTAGCAGAGATATTACGACTGAGCCACTCAAACTTGCCAATATCAGTTACCGGCACAGGAGATTCAATTTTATCAAAATTGAATTCACCCAAGTATTGTTGGTATTTCCGTGGTTAATCTGTATGATCACTTGCTGGATGTAACACCAAAGAAAAAAGCCAATTCAAAAATCTGTTTTCATAATTATCTACAGATTTCAATGGTTGAACGGTTGATATGGGGAAATATGCACTTTAACTTGTTCGCATGCATCAACAATTCTCTCTAATGCTGCATTGGTTTATTTTTCCAACGTCTCGAAAATCTTTTCAGTTAATCTGTCGATTTCATCATCGATAGCATTGGTGTCTTTAGGATTGGACGAGCACCGCTGTCAGGATTTTAGATCTCTCTCTCTCTCTCTCTCTCTCTCTCTCTCTCTCTCTCTCTCTCTCTCTCTCTCTCTCTCTCTCTCTATATATATATATATATATATATATATATATATATATATATATATATATATATATCTTGCCTTATTCTTTCATCGACATTGTCGACTTGGCTTAATCCTTTTAAATGATGTAAATATAGACATCTTTGCAAGAATCGGTTCTATAGGTATTACGTCAGCAACGTGTGGATGGCGTGCACATGGGCAGCAGAGAAGAATATATTGTAGTATAGCCACAAAAAACATTGTAGACCTGACTAAAACTTTTGCGTAATAATTATAAGCTGTATCATTATTGCAGTTTTTGACGGTTACCGTCGTAAGCACACTAATGATCATTGCCAAGCTGTTGGTTGTTTTATTTCGTTAACATCTCAAAGTAAACTACTATAATTCGCCTTTTGGTTTATTTGTTTGTGTCTGGCAACTGTTTTTTTTTAATTGTTTAGTACCATATGGTACATACAATAGTGTATTACTGCTCCATTGCTAATGATCAAGTCATGGAGGATAGAAGGTCGTGGATGATCTCAAAATACAAAATTCAAAAGCGCCATTATCATACCCCTAAATAAAAACAAACATTAAAGACTGGAGAGAGCTTAAAATAGCTGATATCAATATGTTTGCAGATTATATGAAGATAGCCTGGATCAGTGGAAGGGTTACTCTTGAGACAAAATTGATGCAAAATTAGATTTCTCGTCTTCCAAGTCATTTTTCCAATTTGCAGTATATTTTCATACAAGAAGTAAAATATACCTGACTGAGTTTTGGATAGATACATATTCAGCTTACATAAAACTGTCTTCTAAGTTATACATTGCAATGAAAATAGATCTCCTTTAGATCAATATGAATGAATACTAATGGCATTAATGGAAATTATACTGTAATGTACAAACAATATATTCAGAAAGAAACCTTATATGTCAATCACTTGGTATAGAAGATGGATCGATTATTAACATCTACAAGTTTCGTATAAAAATTTGAATTCCAGGTAAATTTCCTAAAATGTCAGATTTTCTAGCCATAAATATAAGCAGAAGTACATTTGTTATAATTAACAACTCTAATATACAAAATCCATATAAGCACCTATTTCGTTTACTAATAATAATGCATAAAAAAGGAAGTAAACTAATTTACAAAATATTAATTTGCAAACATCATGAGCTAGCCTCAACTGCAAAGTCGAATATATTATTTAACAATTTAACTGGGAATGAATGGAATAATGTTTTTCTTTCCTCAAAGGTAACTAGAAGTCTATTGCACTTGAAATTCTATATTTATTACTAGAGATTTAAAGATAAATTAGCAAATTTATCTCATTTTCAGATTGCAATATAATTACACGTTCTGTCGCTCCTCATATTTCTATAGTAAGTTATGATTTAATAAAGTGTTGATCCAGTGAAATGTTCAGTGTACATAGGGTCGGCCTACCAGTTATACTGTTTTGTAACCATCCAGATTGGTCCGGCAGCAGATGGCTCAGCGAGGTTGTACCATACTGATAAATATGTTTACGTGTCTATAAATACCTAGGTATGATCAGGTACATGAATGACT
>JAECUM010058488.1:0-19997 GCA_016617855.1 Megalonaias nervosa | reverse complement strand
TATATATATATATATATATACGATAAACTGTATCAAGAAATCGTGATAACTGGTTGTGGGACAGCTTGTCGGTTAGGGTCGACTTGCACAGGAACACTCTTGTTCCCTCTGGCCTACTCATGCGTCGCCGCCTTTAGTGGTCTCTCCCCGTCGTCCAGTCTCTTACTGGTCGTTCACTGTTATCTTCAGACGTGGATTCCCTTGCCTTAATCGTGAAATCCTTTGTATTAGGCGTGAAAGTTATTTTCCTGATAAATAAAATAAATGCAGCATAATTCTTTGTTCTTCCTAACTTTCTGAACTGAATATTTACCACCCCCACCCCTGGTCGTTCAGAATGCCAATGTCAA
Organism: Megalonaias nervosa; assembly: GCA_016617855.1. NCBI lineage: Eukaryota > Metazoa > Mollusca > Bivalvia > Unionida > Unionidae > Megalonaias > Megalonaias nervosa. The sequence continues at coordinate 19,647 of JAECUM010058488.1, read as the reverse complement.
ATTTCACAAGAGACATTTCACTGCTAATTTTCAGGTCATAACCTTGCATTCAACACAACAGTGCCGTATATACTCGATTTTCTCTCTTTCCACAGGCAATTAACAGCACTGTATTTCTCCAATAGAACTAGTTACCGTTACTATTTGATCGATACCATAGTCTGGTCTCACTTAATGACACTTAAGCCTATGCTGTGTGAACTATAACCATTATCGTGCACACATACGGCCGATCAATAAATAACCGTATAACCCACATTGCTGTTCGAATGGTAATACAACCCATTCATAGACTAAAAGAATGCACATCTTAATTATACAAATATATCAAACAAAATTCATTTCTTAGTTTATACTACCTATTTCTAACTAACAGTTCATTGGCATAAAGCATCACACAAACCTAATAATAATCGGTTTGTAGCATACATGATTCCTATACCATTTAAAAAAAATAAATTTAAAAATTATCTTAAGATTCATATCAAAGAAAAATTATATATAAAATTAAGACATAGTACCTTGCTTTGCTCCGAGGTTCACTTATATTTCCCTTTAGCAGAGCCGTCTCCTTACACACCTGGTTACCTGCCGCTCATAGACAATCAACTACCCGTCCTTTGAACAAACTTTACGAGAGTTCTAGCCTTTCCCCCGGAATCAAGACCTTTCACCTCCAGCAAAAGCTTATACCGCCTGATTTTGTGATGTAAGACATTTATAAAACACGAGACTTCGTCTGGGTAACACGCCTAAAATGATTAACTTAAGCAATCAGAGTTCAGGTTTATCTAACCGCCATTATTAACATCTCCAGGATTGGAACATTTTACATCACCCTCACTTCTCTTCACATACCGATCTCTGCAAAGTTTCAACTTATGACAGATATTTCAACAAGTACGAACGCTATTTCTGCAAAATTTCAACCCTTGGCATTTCGATAAACAAAACCCACTCTTCACACTTGTCCAATTTCGTCTGACGCAGTTATCGAAAACGGAACATCATTAAAAGTCAATCAAGTCCCTACCTGATGAAACATGCCACAAATTTAAGACCGTACAAAATGGCATTCATCAATTGAAAATTGCTATGTGTTGCAATAACATCTGCAAAATTGACACTGTTACGTGTGTTACAATGACATCTGCAAAATTCACACTGTTACAGCATTATCCCGATGTTTTACTTTTTTATTGTCCTTGATATATTCATTTTTGTGCACGATTACTTACTGGCCCCACAATGCCTTCAAAATAACAATATAGAACACACAGGACTTTTAGTAAATGGTGGTATTTGATTTTTTTTCCCCATTTAGCAATAGAACTCTTTCAAATCTCTAATGTTTCAACCGATTATTTCTTCAAGTTTGATTCTACATCTTTTAAAAATAAATACAACTCCTTATTATTTCCTCCTCAATTCTGTGCTTATTTAAAACTCCTCTACACGAATCTCGGAGCCGTCTGATAACTCGGTTTCTGTTTTGCATTGATATTTTGTCGATTTCACTTCTCGTTGGACGATGAATGAGAAAAGGCAGGAACGCCCGTCTTGTAAATTTGGTAATTTTTATATCAGGGATTTAAGTCATTTATTGTCGTGTTATCATTTTCAATTAAAATTCACTATAAATTTTTCTTTCTTTGTGATCGAACATTGAGCCCCATTTTACAGCTTTCCACAACAATAAGCAATTTTGGTTTGGAGTATATTCTGCTCGCGTCATTTCCAATATGATAGTACTTGTTCGATTTCATGAAGTTACCTCCTTTTACGTATTTTTTTCTGGTATGTAGAAGTTCTACCTGATCGTCCTACTTACTTCCAGGACATATAAAGTATGCAATTGTTTTCATTGATAGTACATGCTTTTGTATTATTTCAGTGACGCATTATTTATTTGGTTCCATACTGTTACGAGAATGATCACGCCCCTTCAATTTAATCAGCAAATAGTTCTGTCTTCTATTGTCTTTTACTTCAGTTTTTATTCTACTCTGAACACATCATCTTGTTGAACTCCTCCTGTGAAATATTCCTTGGCTATTTTCTACCCTAAGAGGTCTTCCACTTTACACATATTAGGTACTGTTACGTGTCTAGGTTCGTACAAAAGTAACAAGAAAAGAGTGAAGACAACAAGCTTTGTAAAATTTAACAAAATAATTTATTTCCCTAGAAAAACAAGGTAAAAAAAGAAAAAGGGCTTACGGTTTACGAATCAAATCCAAAATTAATCCAAGAATTAAAAAATAGAAGTCCTATCATTGAAAAGTCCTAAATGAATCACAGTTCGAATCCCGATGAAATTCCAAGATGGAAGGCGATGACGTATGCCGTAACGTTCACAGTGTTGTCGTGTCAACAGTTCCTTGTTGAATCACAAAAAAATAATGTTTCAGTTTAGAATTTCTGAATAAATTTCAACAAATGCCTTTATCCAAGAATTCTTATGAGCACTAGTATTTTCCAGGGTAAATGAATTACTAATTCCAAAAAATAGAAAATTTCAACTCAAACTGGTCACAACAAAACACCTTTGATCTTCAAAGGTTTAAAGCACAACTGGCAAATTATTATGATAACATGAGTTATAAGCCCGACTAAAACGCAAAACAGATTGCCGGATGGGGGTCAAAATTTCATCCCACTGGAAAAACCAAAAGTTTGTAACAAGAAACACAGGTTATTTGTCACGTACTCCAGGTATGGCCTTGATTCCACTAAATGAATCTTACTCTTAGAATGAATAAAAAAATAAGTTGTTTACTAAAAGCCTTACTGATTTCTGAATCAAGGTCAGCAATTAGATACAATGTTTCAACTACTGAGTTGTTTATCAGGTCAAACAGAACTGAATTGAATTTCTAAAAAAAAAAATCAAATCCAGTAGACAAAATTATCATTACAATAACATTTAATGGAATAAAATTTAAAAAATTTAAAGTAACAAACAAATAATTAAATTACATATACATAACAGTACATATTTTCAATTATGAAATCAGGAAGATATTGATTTATATCTTGAAATCCGTACAGTATGGATTGTGTTATTAATTTTTAGTGCAAAAGTATCAGCATTGTTAGGTCATTGGCTATTATTGAAGTCATATCAATTGATCTATGGTAATTATTGTTAAATCGTTCAATAAGGTTAGGTAATATGACTAACCAGTAAACTGTATCCAAATTCTTGTCTTCAGAGTTTCAATTAACCTTTCTATTATATACGTATTTCATTATAAGTGGAAAAATATTTGATAAATTTCTTTCTCGATAAATTCCTAACCTTGTTGTTATGAAAGTATTCCCTTCATCAAACTGTATCTGTTATGTTTTTTGCACTCTAATGTATTTTTATGTTAATGCGTTATATATAATATTCTTTTATAGCTTTACCTTTCTTCTCCAAAACGTACTTTGAAAATATCACCATCTTCGCTAGCCAAGGTTTTGATGTGTTATCTTTTGGCAGATCGTTCAGATATTTCACTGCTTCGGGTCGGTGAATTTGATTCGATGCGGCGGCACCCAAAATTTTGATGTTCAAATTTGAACACTGTTCCTACAAGACCGAGACAAGTGGAGCACACAACTGGAATGGACTCATAAATAAGAAATTTTCCACTGCCAGCCCGTTTTGTACAAATACATCCTTTCTGTCAAATACACATGTAATAAATTCTGTCTGGTGTTAGTCATACTTTCGATGTTAAACTTACAAAGTATCCATTAGAAGTCAATTGCCTCCACCACTTTCAGCCGACGTACAGCGCACCCCTGCTACACGGTATTGGTTAGTTGGCATGACATACTAAGGGAGAGAACTCATGAAATCCAATAAATGTCACTTAGACAAATCTTTGAAATATCTATACGTTCCGCCAATGTATAACAGGTTAATACATCGGAACCTTGGCTAGCGAAAATGAATGGACGACCAACTCAATTGATTTTCGTGCCGCTGGCCGTCTTTGGGGACAGATTTTGCTGCTTCATATGTCCAATTGGGTGGGATGTCACTTTGGTTGATTCAATTACGCACTTTACTATAACCCCGTTTGGAACCTCTTGTCAAAACGAGGACTAGAAACTCCAGAAGTTGGTCCAATTATAGTGACGTGATCTTTCCCCTCAGAGGTATCAATATGCACCGGAATTATCACTTGTAATTTGAGAACTCCTGTCCTTAGCACAAATTTGTATTCCTACGTAAAACAAACGGGTGAAAGAAAACTATTGTGTTCAACAAATGCGGGGGAAAAAAAATTCTACACGCCTATGACTGGTCTCGTATATACACTATTTAGTTTCATAATAGATTCAATAAGGTATCCACTACATTTGGTGCAGAGTTTAAGTCCTAAAAATATAAGAGGTTTCGTTCCAGGTTTAGAAAAATAATAAGTAAAATTAAGTTATTTTAGGATTTAAAAAAAATTAAGTTATGTTTCATGTCAAATACATTATCATTAATATTAAAATTAAACAAGTTATCTAAATTTTAATAAACAAGTCGAACAATTCTCACTTGCACATTCTATTTTACTAGTATTGTGTCTGGCCATATAGAATGCATGTTGGTGGAAGGTGACGATGTATATTATTTAGAGACATTCATCCGTAAATTATCGATCGACTATCATATATTAATAATACATAATGCTTAAAACAATAAACTAGCTACTACGAAGCGATTATTTTTTTTTAAACAAAATCTACATGAATGAGACGTTCTTGGAATGATCTGTAAATGTGTATGTATAAGATCTAGTTACCACTTTGTAGTGTGATAAATTTGGTGTATGCGCATTTGGTTATAGAGCCCCGTTTAAGGAATTCTTAGATTTGTATTATTACTTGTTTGAATATTGGAATTCGGTGCAGTGGAAATATTCTTTAGCCCGAATTAATTAGCCAGTTAGTAGGAGCAAACGTCACGGAGTGAAGTGTCAGTGAGTTTCCATGATGCCATGGTTGACTTTTAGTGAATTAAGGTCAAAACCGCATGAAGTGACCCTGTCGTACCATAGTCCATATTAAAATCTAGTGGCATACATTGGTGGTGTTACTGCAATGGCAGTATTTACGGTAGGAAACCGGTAAATTACACAATGGAATAAACAAAAAGGGACTCGGCAGATACCGTTTATGTCGCCATGGTGGCAAATGTGATGCAGTTGTACTGGCGAAATATGCCTTGAAACCATAAAGTGACTGGCCTAAGGTGGCGTAGTTAAAATAGTTCTCTGGGTAAGGGGATAGTTGTATAGTTTCTACGGCGTGAACTGCTGACGATAAGGAAAGGTGTGTGTATGTGTGATTTAGATTTTTAACGTAGCGTTAACAATTTTTCCGTCATATCACTACGATGTCTGCAGTGTGACAGTTTATAGTGATGTCTAGCACTGGGGCATCATGCTGCAGACATGTAGCATGATGTCCCACCCAGTCACATTATCCTGACACCAGGCCAACCAGTCCTAACACTAACCTCTTAATGCTGAGCCTAAAGTGAGGCAGCTGTTAGTACCATTTTTTAAAGTCTTTGGTATGACTTCGGAAAGCTGATGAAGAGAAACTATGCAGATGTGCGGTTGATAGATATTTGACAAGATGTGAGAGCTGTGGTCTTGCATTGATTAGAGTAAAATTTATGTATAGAATGGACACGTCGGGCTTTCTAATTTACAACGGAAGCTGTATAGAAGTCTTTGGAAATTTGGGGTAAACTTATGACTTCTAGCGGAATCGCGCCAGGGTTTGACACCGCTCGGTCAAGCAAATACCCCTGGCTTGTAACAGTAGTAATATCGTGAGACGCATTTCCGTATTCTTATTTGGGCGGGTGCAAAAATATTCCGGTTAATCTAACTCACTTCACCTTAAAGCTCTTTGCATTGATTGGTAACTGCGATTAGGCCCTTTAATCAGAGCTTATATTTCAAGTCGTAAACGTTTGGTGTTTTGCAGGTGGGGGTGGGTGGGTGGTGGAGTGTTGATCTGAAAATTTTATGATGTAGGTAGTGAAAGTGGTTGGGGTTTTAAACTTTGGGATTCTAATTTCAAGAGTAGTCAAGCTGGTCATACATACTTAACATATGGGATGAGGAATCTTATTAATCAGATCTGTCAGGCCGTTGGGAGGTTTGAACGTTGTTGTCGCTGGGTGTAATGTTGTCATTCGTCATATCCCGTCATATCCCGTCATATCCCGAAAGTTTCTTTTGTTTTCTCTTTTAACGTAGCACTTCATTGTTAGTACGGCGTGTGTCATACCTCGGGCTAGCTACAACACTCATAACCCTGAGATGACTGGCTAGTTTGTACTGTTTATGTTGGATTCTCCCGAGCTCGTTAAAATACCGTCTATTTCATTTCCTATCGTTTTTAACATGTATGATTTGGGAGAGACAAAAATAATAATAATAAAAAAAAAACAAATTATGTTTAATCTATATCTGCCAGTTTTCAGAAACTTGTCAGAATCGGAGCTCTCGGTATTGGCAATGGAACCAGGATTACAAGAATCAAAAGTTCATAATTCGAAATATGGGGTTTTGTAGTGGGGAAACTTTTGGAAAAAATGTAATGCGGGGTATTCTTTTACATACATTATTTGGGAGGTAGTTTTTCCCCGTATTCACTGGGCAATTTGTAAATAACTTTGGTTGCTTATAGGGTTCTGTAGCTGGAACGATTTTGTAATATTGTTTTGATAGGTATTAGGCTGTTTTATTTGGGGGGAGGGGCAACGGGAGGGGGGCATTGGGGTTTTGTGGCTGGCAAATTAAAAAAAAAAAAGAAACATCTAGGTCCAATAGTACAGGTGTGTGTGTGTGTGTGTGTGTGTGTGTGTGTGTGTGTGTGTGTGTGATTATTGACTTGGGATAATTTAAACTATTATTGGCATTGTGTCTTGCTTGTAAATGAAATGTATTATTGCACCATTTCCTGTGTGTAACACCTAATCCGTGATGTAGCTCTTGTCGTTGGAGAAATGTGGCCACTATGGTCATTCCGTTTTACTGATACATAATTTTCTATAAAATAAAAACAAAATATATGTTGATAATCTACAGTCCATATTTGATTGAACGGACATTGTACAGTCCATATTTGATTGAGCGGACATTGTACAGTCCATATTTGATTGAGATGACATTGTACAGTCCATATTTGATCGAGCAGACAATGAGCTTGGCAAGATTAGTAAGAACTATTTTCTTTACCTAATTCGTGTATGTGCAATTAAGAGATTAAGCAATACCTTCAGGAGTCAGGTGTATGTATGTATGTATGTATGTATGTATGTATGTATGATAATTTCTGATATAAGCCGCACTTCTATCAAAATTCAAAGTCTTTCTCATCTGGAACATTTCTACGAAACGCTATCGCTCTTGTGTACGAGTCTGAAAGCACCTTTAGGCCATGAGTGTTTTGAAACCTGTATCAAACAATCACTTTAATATCAAAATAGTTATGTAAATAAGGTCCATTTTAGTGCCCAGAAAATTATCTAATTAAAGATTACTACTAGTATAGATTATTTGTATTATATATGGACATGCAGATAGCAGTGTTAATAGTACATAATTGTTACTTAACTATTGTGACTATATTGAATATTTAAATTAATTTATATATTATACTAATGGAATTATTATTATTATTATTATTATTATTATTATTATTTCCAGGGGCATGATTACCAAGCCTCCATTAAAAACGACTATAAAATCGTATATGGCATGGGATCCATATATCTGTCTAATCTTGTTTAATGAAAAGATTCTGATTAAAACGTCTGGTATGATATTATTTTTAACTGCTTAGGATGAGAACAGAAAGGTATGGTAAGGCTTTTTCAGGTTTGCTGATCCCTATATCTGGAACATCCTGCGAAATGGGTTTCGTGAACTCTTGTGCTCTCTTCCGCAGATCGATAGGAGACAACGACCTGTAAGCCTGTGCAAATACAATTGTTTTTTGTTTTTTACAGCAGCAAACTTTTTCTTCGCTTTCTGTTTGATCTTCGGTTTGCTCAGCTTGAGCATTGCGCTGTAGTTTATACACAACGTACCTACAGCTTAGTTTCTAAACGAGGCTTAAGTCGTAAGTAGTATAGTGGGTTACCGTAGCGACAATGGGAATTAGCATTACAGACCCCCCCTGGGCCAGTATAGCGACAAGAAAGTAGGTCAACACCCTGGGCCAGTATAGCGACAAGAAAGTAGGTCAACACCCTGGGTCTGTATAGCGACAAGAAGTAGGTCAACACCCTGGGCCTGTATAGCGACAATGGCAATTTGGTAGAGCGGTGACTAGGAGACTGTGGGTTTGTAGAGCGATAAGCGACAGGTGGCATGTTTCTTTTTTTAGTAGAGGAAGGGTTTTATATATATATATATATTCGTTTAGGGGGAGACCAAATGAAAATTAAGATCTTTTCGAGGTATTGGAAGTGGCCCTGAAAAGGGCCGTTGTTTGTTATGTGATGTTAACACTATTCTGTTAACATACAGGACATCGCATAGGTCTTCTTATCTTCCTCAAATTTCTCAAAGTTTGTCTTAAGCTGTGTCTCACTTCTGGTCCGTAGATGAGAGTCCGCTTAAGACAGCCTTGTCTTTCCACATAACATCTTCTTTTCCAAAGAGTGGCCCCGGTGATCCGGATGACAGTCCATTTTGTTTTCACATACATGGGTAAGTCTGTACGGAACAGCATTGAGGATACCAAAGTAGAGGATTCTACGTCGATCAACATCTTCTCTGTGACGAGAACAGGTGAAGGGAATGAAGTGAACCGCGTTTATTTATAGTGGAAGACCGGATCGAAACGGATTGAAAGGGTTCACCAATCCCAACACGCGTTACAAAATTCAGTCACTTCGCGGAGTCTGTCTTCCAATCCGAAGAGAGCTACCTGTGACGTCACATTTCCTATATAGGCACACTAGCGTCTGTGCGCAGTGAATCGATGCGGTAGTGTTTTGTGAAACATGACGGAACCTAAGAAGACAATGAATTGGGGTGCACCGGCTGTGGAGACGAGAAGTAATGGTACAGCAGCAGCTACCAAAGTGAACACAGTGCTACTTCCCGAAGAGGTTGATTTCAACTGGGATTTAGTGGATTTTTTATCTTCTTCCCAAGAATTTGTTCCGGTACCAGTACCTTCGCCACTTTCTCCTTCATTACCACGTGTCGACGATTTTAAACAAAGACAGAGAGAAGAATTGGAGAAATTTTTACAGCAGCAGAAAGAAGCAGAGCAAGCATTTCTTCTTGAACAGAAACAGCGAGAAGAAGAAGAAGAGGCAAGAAGGAAACAACAGGAAGAAGAAGAAGCAGTAGAGAAGAAACAAAGTCTAGGAGAGAAGGAGAACAGCGAAAGTCAAACGGTCACGGTACTCTTGGACATTTTGGCCGAGTTAAGAAGTCTGAAACAAATGTATCAGACTTCTTTATTACGACCCAAGAGAAAAAGACCTTCCCGAGCCAAACAACCTAACCCTGTGACTACACCACAGATACCACCCCTAGTGATATCTACTAAATCATTGACAGGAGCAAGTCCACAAGTAGGCCTTGGCCGTGGCAAAGGCTTAAGACAGTTAAAGCGAATTGATTCTCGTTCCTGAGTTTGTTCTAAGGAAAAAACAAACACTCAACAGTCCTTTTCAGGGCTACCCAATACTCTCGAAAAGAGTGACTATTCATTTTGCCAAAATCAATTAAAACTCAAAATCCCTTCTTTAACCCTATGATGTACGTGTTGTGAGTGTATGAGTGTAGGTCCTTATTATTTCTAAATAATGAAAACCAAGAGACACTTACGTTTTTTCAGTTTGGTCTATTCTGTTACAAATTTTTTACAATTCAATATCACAACATAACACAACACAACACTTTTAAAAAAGTTCATAGATTTCTTCTGTCTCTTTTTTCTTTCACTCTCTCTGTTTTTTCAATTTCTTCACTTTTACACTTTTTTCCTCTTCTTCGTCTTCTTCTTCCTCACATTTTTCTCGTCTTCTTTTCTTTTCTGTCTTCTCTTTCTGAACGTGTCGGGGTTCTTCTTTTGTCGAGGTCACCTCTGTTTCTTCTTCCTCCTTCTCCTGCTCCTGTTGTTTCTTAGGGCAGTCTGAAGACCAATGTCCTTTCTCTTGACAATGATAACAGGTATCTTGACTTTTGTTTCTTTTGACACTGGCCTTGCTTCTTTGACGGTCTGGACATTCTGTAGCCCAATGCCCTTTCTTTTGACAGATATAGCAAGTATCTTGACTTTTATCTCGAAAGGAAGGAGAGTAGTCCGTCGGCTTGTCTGAAGAAAACTTTCTTATCACACCTCGCAATGCTCTAATCAGAAGTTCTATCTGTGTGGGTTCTTCCATTGTGCTGGTCAGCTTGAGAGCGAAATGAATACTGAGAGGGGAGTCACTAGCCCTTTATATATGCCCTGGTCTGACATAGATATATAGGGGTTCATGGTGTTTCACAGGTAGTCATTTGACTTTTTGCCGTCAAGATGAAACGATCGCATCATTTCGAAAAGAAAGAAGAAGAAGAAAGTAAGAGGCAGAAACGTGATTTATCGCCTCGCACAGTAGCTGAAGTCTTGGCACAAATTCATGCCAGCGATTTTGAAGATGAGATGAGTGAACCAGAATCGAAGCCTAAAGAGTCTACACCAAATCAAAGTCCATTACCACCCGTAAACCCTGAAAAGTACTACCATATTCGGGAGACGGACAAACGCTCTTCCAGAAAATTTAGAACCACAGCCTACACGTACGCAGTGAAATTTAAAGATTTCAAGTCTGACGTACCCTTGGAAAAAGCAGAAGGGTTCATCACCGATGTGTGGGATTCTTTGTTAACCACACTAAAACGGCAATGTCGAGCCAAAGAAGACGATCGCTTGAGACTTTCTATTCATCACGACAATTTGAAGTCTCCCGTTTGGATCGAGTTTAGCAGCCCAGCAGAATTGACATCTTCCAAAGTCATCGACAAGATTCAACACGTGCAACAATCCAACGACAAGTTTCACATCACCGACGGAAAAGCGACACTGTACATGACCCACGTGTCTCTTCCCCAAGGGACAGGTAAAAAAAAGTTGATGTTGGTAGACAACTTGCGTAACCTCAAGCGTAGTCTCGTCCAAATTAACAATCCAAAAGACAAGATGTGTTTAGCCCGTGCCATCGTGGTGGGACAAACGTATGCCAACAAGAACGATACGGTAGAATGGAAAAGAGCCTGGAAAACTATTCAACGATCGGACCGAGCCAAACAACGAAAAGAAGCAGAACTCCTGTTACAGCAAGCGGGGTTAGCTAAAGACACACCCTGTGGCATTCCTGAAATGCAAAAGTTGCAAGACGTCTTGGCTCCACGTTACACCTTGAAAGTTCACCCTCAAGAAGTGCGCGGACCTCTGTTGTTTCGAGGTCAAGATTTTAAAGACGGAAAATACATTCACGTCTATCATCACGATGAACATTTTGATGCCATTACCAGTATCACTGCATTCCTGTCATACACTTATTACTGTGAGAAATGTGACTATGGCTATAACAATCGAGAGCAACACAAGCATTGTGGATCGAAATGCTCAGGATGTTTAGCTTCTACACCCTGTCTGGACGAAGGACAAGAACGAGTGCATTGCTCTGTTTGTCAGCGCACGTTTGTCAGTCCTGCCTGTTACCAACAACACCTAAAGACGCAAGGTTCACAGCAGAAATGTGCTTGTCAGCTCTTGAGATTGTGCCCTACTTGTGGACAAGGCATACGTACCAACAATGCCAAGGCGCACGTCTGTTCAGGAAAGAAGCGATGTCACATTTGTCGCCAAACCGTGGACTTGGAACACCAATGCTACATTCAAAAATACCATTCCAAACATGAAGAAGAAGAAGAGAATGACCAGAAGAAGAAAGGGAATTTCATCTTTTTCGATTTCGAATGCATGCAAGAGACTGGCATTCACATTCCTAATTTCTGCGTGGCTCACCGAGCGTGCGAGAAGTGCATCCAAGAGCCTATCTTGACTCATTGCCCTTACTGCAGCAAGATTCCTGGAGGACGTGAAAAAATCTTTCGGGGATCGAACACACTGGCCGATTTTGCCCAATGGATCTTAAACCCTATCGACGAGACGTGGAGCCAAGAAGATATCGAACGTTACGGAGATTGTCATCGCCATGCCACGGTGATGGCTCACAATTTCTCGGGATACGATGGACAATTTCTGTTGAGATACTATACGGAACAAAGTACCGAACGTCCGAAAGTCACTTTGAACGGAGTCAAAATCATTTCCATGCAAGTGGGACAAGTACAGTTTAAAGATTCAATGAGTTACTTGGCTATGCCTTTGAGCCGCATGCCTAAAACGTTTGGCATGACAGAAATGGCCAAAGGCTATTTTCCACACTTTTTCAATACCGAAGCCAATCAACACGCCGTTCTACCCCATTTGCCTGAGGCTCACTACTACGACCCCGACAACATGCGTACCGAACAACGAGAAGCTTTCTACGCATGGTACCAGACTCACGCTTCGGACCCTTTTGACTTTCAAGAAGAAATGTTAAAATATTGTCGTTCCGACGTAGACATTTTACGTCGCTGCTGTGGAAAATTTCGAGAACTGTTCATGGAACACGGAGGGATCGATCCTTTGAAAGAAGCTTGTACCATTGCCAAAGCGTGTTCCTTAGTGTATCGTCAACGATTCATGCCCGAAAACACCCTAGCTGTCATCAGTCCTCAAACGACCAATTTTGTCAAACGTCAATACTCGGTCAAAGCCCTACGCTGGTTACATTACTTGTGTGAGAAGGAAGACAAATGGATCCAACATGCTCGCAACGGAGGAGGCGAAAAGACCATCGGAAGGTATTCGGTAGACGGCTGGGACTTAGAAAACCCCAAGATTGTGTACGAGTTTAACGGGTGCTTATTTCACGGATGTCCCATCTGCTACCCTCAACGTGACACTAAAAACCAGTTTTTACAACGGACCATGGAAGACTTGTACCAGGCCACTTGTCAGCGACGCTTGAAGTTAGAAGAGCAAGGATACCAAGTAGTGGAAATGTGGGAACACGAGTACGATCAGCGATTGAAAACCGATCCCGAGTTTAAGCGCATCGTGGAAAGTTACAAGCTGGTGGACCCTCTGAACCCGCGGAACAGTTTGTACGGAGGGCGGACGAATGCCACCTGTTTGCTGTACCAAGTCGACGAGGAGAAAGGAGAAGAAATCAAATACTTGGACGTGTGTTCTCTGTATCCGTACGTGTGCAAATATTGCCACTTTCCCGCAGGGCACCCACAATTGCTGACGGAACACATCGACGTGGACAATATTCGACAATACGAAGGATTGATCAAGTGTAAAGTCTTGCCTCCCACGAACTTGTACCATCCCGTTTTACCACATCATTGCCAAGGAAAACTGATGTTTCCCTTGTGTCGTACTTGTGCTGAAACGTGCAACCAAGACCACCCTTGTCAGCACACTCAGGAAGAACGAGCCTTGACGGGAACGTGGGTCAGCGTGGAATTGTTTAAAGCTCTGGACTTGGGATACCAACTGTTAGAAGTGTACGAAATTTACCACTTTCCCAAGACAGAAAAATACCACAAGGGCGACGATTCTCAAAAAGGCATTTTTGCAGACTACGTGAATGCCTTTTTGAAACTGAAACAAGAAGCTAGCGGATATCCTTCCTGGTGTCACACTCCCGACGACCAAACAAAGTTCAAAGAGAAATACTGGAAGCAGGAAGGCATCACTTTAGACCACATCGAGAAAAACGAAGGAAGGCGATCGTTTGCCAAAGTGATGTTGAATTGTTTGTGGGGCAAAATGGCACAACGACCGTGTTTACCCAAGACGGAGTATTTGACAGAACCTTTCCGATACTTGCAGATGATTCACGACAAAACCAAATACATGAAACACGTGGACGTTGTTCGTGAGGACTTGCTCTTAATCAATTACGAAGAAGAACTGGACTTTGTAGAAGCCGACGAATTTGGAAATGTCATCATTGCGGCCTACGTGACAGCCCATGCTCGCTTAAAACTGTACGAAGCTTTAGAACTATTAGGAGATCGTGTGCTGTATTTTGACACGGACAGTTGCATCTACATTGATCGCCTGGGTCAACCTCACCCTGTCATCGAAGGAGACCGTTTAGGAGCCTGGACGGACGAGCATCCCGACCACAAGATTCTCAGTTTTGCAAGTGGCGGTCCCAAAAATTACGGCTACGAATACCGGAACAATCAAGGAGATGTGCACACGGAGTGTAAAGTGAAAGGATTGACTCTTAATTATCGCACCAGTCGAGTGGTGAACTTTAGCATATTGAAAGAAGCCTTGCAGTCTGGACAGGATCGAAACTTTAAAGTGACCACCCACGAACCGCACAAGATTGTACGTTTACCCACACACCAAATCGTCAGTCGACCCTTGGAAAAAGTTTATCAAATCGTGTACCAGAAGCGAGTTCGGCTTCCCAATCACTTCACTTTACCGTACGGTCATGCCGATATTGGTCAGCATATAAAAAGGGACAACGTTCAAGGTCGATAGTTCATTGTGACTACCATTGCTAAGCGAGAAAGATGAATCCATTCACACAGCAAGTATCCAGTAAGAGTACACTCAAGTACGATGCTGTGCCTTGCGATGATAGGGATGCCGTACGCTATGACCTTAGTGATTCAGTACCACATCATCATGGGAACTTTGCTATAACTACTACTTCTACTACCATGCCTACCATGGAAAGTGATGCTGTACGTGTCAAACCTGACGGATGTGAAAGCGATGCCACTCGTTATCGCACACCTTTTCACTTTACTGGTTTTCATGGTGGATGGCCACCTCCACAGGAAACCAAGCGACTACCACCCTACGGATGTCATGTAAAACTGAGCAAACTCCTAAGGATTTCACCGTACCCTCATCGAAATGAACCTGTGAAAGACGAATATTCGTTCCCTGTGCGTTTGCCAGAATACTGTGATTTTGAAAGTCGATTGCAAACCTTCCAAGGAAAATGGCCAAAATATCTAGGAGGACCTACCCCGAAGAATTAGCCAGAGCTGGATTTATCTACTTGGGCGAAGGAGATAAAGTCAAGTGCTTCAGTTGCGGTGTCTCACTTCACCAGTGGGAGAAGAAAGATTGCGCTTACCTGGAACATGCTCGATGGTCTCCAGAGTGTCACTACCTGCCTTTAGTGGGACCTCGTCATTGAAGTGACCCTACCATGTTGTGTAAAAAGCTAGCTACGGAGTTAGGAGTCCAACGTTGGACAATCCCTAGACAAGTATTTAAACCCGATGTAAAAAATAATCTTCAAAGATTACCAAACGAATTGCAAGAGAAGATCTACAAGGACATATGGCAGGGACTTGCCAGAGTCAAATCTCAATTAGTGACTGTAGAACATTTGTGTCGAGAAATTCATAAGAGGAAATTGACCAAAGTCAACAAACAAGTCCGATTTATCTGGATCAAGTGTGCATTCGTTCTACTATTTCGCTTTAGACCATTTACATTTGAAGATTTTATTGACATTCTTGACCGTTTCCTGGAATGGCAGTGGTCAGAAATTACCCACTACGTTCATTACTTTCGCTCTAGGAGAAGTGTTTGACTGACAGGGTTATGGATACTTTACAAGAGAACATTCGTGCTTTGCCTGTGGAATTGAGAGAATGCATTTACTGTGAGTTCGTCAAAATACAAGTGAAAAGAAAAGAATCATTGCATCCGTTACGTCACCGATGTTGGAACCACTGGTACCTAAATGCTATAAGAGGATTGATTCTGATGAAAGTGTTCCAGTGGTCAGACATTGATCAACTACTCGTGAGCAAGAAGAATTGTGTTGCTGATAGTGATTATTTTTACTACCAGGTACACTTACTGCATCGAATTCCAGAAGAAGAGTTAGAGGGTTACCAAAATCTTGTACACAATGTAAACTTACTTGAAGAGGAAACTTCTGAACGACGTGTGATGTGCAAGTTAGTGACTAAATATTTTGAATACGCCGACGGAATACGACCACTTCTGTGCAAAAAGTACACTTATAGCAGCCGAAAAAAGAGGGTATAAAAACGTTCTACCATGCCACGACCTTTATCATTCGTGATACAACAGATTCCGTGGAAGGAAATCAATGACAGTATTCAAACGGTAGAGGATTACCAACACCTATTACGAGAACTGTCTCCATTGAATTGGGGTCGACGTGTAGTGTGTGTCTTAGTGACTTGCTTTCTGGGATTTCGTTTACCAGCTGATTCTTTGTGGACTCTTTACGAACAGTACCTATTACTCCAAAACAAAACATGAAAGTGATCCCTTTAAATGTCCACGAGAGACTCATTCTGCTCAAAGCTTTGCGCTTTCATTTGGATACTTCTCAACCTCTACGGGAAAACAAGATTCGTCAACTTTTAGGCACTGAAGATGTGTACGACGACGTGTGTGTAGCTTGTGACTTACACCCTCACTGGACAGATGTACGTGACTGGAAAAGTTGGGGGTTTGAGGTTTGGGCTAAAGAAGTGGCACACTATGCCCAAGATTTGTCATCCTAAAACATTAAAACGTTCCGTGAAAAAAGTCACTTTTAAACCTGTGTTAGTGTCCATACCAGAAGAACAGTCTGTCACCGAGGAAAACCACTCTCTTCAAGACAGGACTGTCATTGACATTCCTGAAAGACCATTTCGGGAGGACCCTTGTGTGACTGAACCAAGGAATGTACAGACTCTCAGAACATTACACACTACTCCTACGATTTCACCTCTTGATCACAAAAAATGTTGTACAGAGACTTGTTTATATTCCACTATGGTCGTTTTGTTGTGTTTTTTATTCCTGTACTTAACCATATGGCTTTTATGTATTTTTGTCTTTCGTGTTGTTCACTGATAAAGATGACAATAAACGTGTCCTGAAAAAGTATAAAAACTCTTGTCTTGTTTGTCTTCGTGTCACAAGTGACATTTTATTACACTACTACTACTATGGCTACCTCTACTGTCTCTGCTCCCTCTTCCTCCACTGTCAAAGTCATTGACGAACACGTAGATCGGACTAGTTGGGAGGCCTTGTATCTTCGTCATCCCTTTAACATGCTCATTGCTGGACCTAGCGGTTCAGGCAAAACCGAATTTGTCAAACGTTTGATCGAACATAAACATCATTTGATCGATCGTCCTCCTCAACGAATCGTGTGGTGCTATAAAGAGTGGCAATCGGCGTACAGCCTTCTGCGAGAAAGTCAAGGCGATTCCATCGTCTTTGTGGAAGGCATTCCTGTCGAAGACGACGGAATCGTGTCTGACCCTAGTCAAACTCATTTGGTTATTTTTGACGACATGTTAGGAGAAGACGAAGAAGAAATTAAACTCTGGTTTACGCGCAAAGGGCATCATCGTAATGCCAGTGTCATTTACATTACCCAAAATTTGTTTCAACAAAGTAAAGCCCATCGTACCATCAGTCTCAATGCTCATTACTTGGTGTTGTTTAAAAGCCCTAGAGATAAATCGCAAGTACAAGTCTTAGCCAAACAGTTAGGAACGCCTTGGCTGATTCATGCGTACGACGATGCCACTCAAACCCCACACGCTTATTTACTCGTGGATTTAAAATCCACTACTCCCGATTATTTGCGATTTCGTACCCATCTGTTTCACCCCTGGTGCCAAGACGGAGGACCTATCGTGTACACGTCTCCGTCGTCGACTTAATCACCCCAAAAATCTATAAAAACCTCGGTCACTTGGACTCTGTCTCACACATTGTCAACATGACGTCCCTTCAGTCTCATCTTCCCATTAAATTGATTCGTGCCTTGTACGGCATCAGTCGCGAAAAAAATCCACAAATACGTGCTCGTGTCTTAGAAGCTAGTCTCAAAGAAGTCTTACGATGGTTTACGGTGACAGCACGTCAATTACTGCAAGGCATCATTCAGATTCCACATCAAACCAAACGTTTTTTTGAGAGAAACAAAGTTGCCTTGACGCAACTAGCCGATCCTCGCATCGACACTCAAACCAAAAAGCAAATCATTTTGAAACCTGGAGGAAGTGGATCTTTAGGAGGTGTCATCATTCGTTCCCTCTTAAAATGGGATCCTAATGCTCCCAAAGTTGTCCCCAAGAAAAAAGCCACACCCAAACGTACCCAGAAGAAAAAGAAAAAGAGCAAGGGTGTCAAGACCAGGTCACAGCCTCAGAAAAAGAAAAAGAAAAGCCCACAGAAAACAGCTTCTACTCGCAAGAGAGTGTCTCCAACAACTTCTCCTCCAGCAGTGTCACCCTCTTCCTCTTTAGCGGCAGTAGCCGCGGCTCACAAAGTACCTGCCCCCAAAGTCAAAGTCCAAGAGAGAACGGGTGTGTTACAGAGTTTACTGGATTTGTCCAAGCAAGAACTGTCTCGATTTAGTCCGTTGCGAACTCCTCCACGGCGTGTGTTGCCTGTCATCAAGTTGATACGACGTAAAGACAATCAGTGGCGACGCATTCCAGTATAAAATGACCTGAGGCAAGCCATACGGATCAGTATTTTTTTGTGCTACTGCACGTCCAAAGATGTTCCCTCCAAGAAGTGTACACCGTTACCATCGTCGTTCTTCTTCTTCGGTCCAAAAAGGAAAAGGAAAACGAAAAAGACAGTCACGTCATCCTAAGAAGCGCTTAGTCAAACATCGACGTCACCCCCAGAAAAGGCACACTCGTCCAAAGAAAAAGAGGAGTCACCAAAGAGGAGGATTCTTTGGTGATTTTGGAAAACACATCGTCACCTTTATGACAAAGCGATAGTCCCCAAAAGGATAAAAGACCGTGCGACAAGTCATTGACGTTAGTGAATTTTTTTGGTTGTATGCCACGGAACCAACAAACCCACTGAGAAAGATGTCACCCCCAAAAAGACATTCCTCTTCTACCTCCAAAGGAAAGAAAAGGAAAGGACTGCCACCTCGTTTAGCCAAACATTGGGACATGTTGTCCGTCCTGTCCAAAGCTCCTTCACCCATGCGAAAAAAACTCATTCAAACAGCCTCCAAAGATGTTATTGATACCGTGTGCGAATGTTGTCTGAATGTCTTGAAAGGCACAATACCTTTGTCTAAACACCAGAAAGAATGCTTAGGCAAACATCGACACGTTCTTCGTCAAATGATCCAAAAGAAAATACCTATTCGTCAAAAGAAAAAGATGTTGGTGCAACGCGGAGGAATTTTACTCTTTTTACCCATGTTACTGAAAGGAGTCATGGGTACAATAGGAGGACCCTTACTGAAAGGAGTCATGGGAACAATAGGAGGACCCTTGCTGCAAGGAGCATTGGGAAACATGGGAAGATGAAGATCAAAAGGACCAAGAAGATAAAAGGGACCTCTGAAATCAAAAGATCTCAGACGTGATCCTTGAAATCTGATGGAAGGACGAAAACTAGCTTTAGTCCCTTACAAATGATGGATGGAATACCATCGTTGGCAAGAACAACGAACCCCACATTTACCTCCCAATCCTCATTTGACCGAGATGTCCCAGTTACAACACG
>JAECUM010058481.1:0-10878 GCA_016617855.1 Megalonaias nervosa | reverse complement strand
AATGTGTAATCAACCTTGAGAACCCATGACATGGCTCATGTAATTCGGATTTGCAGAACTACTAAAGTACATTTTGAGGGAATTCAGGATGTAAAATTGTAAGTATATTTTTCCCATTTTTATTACTAGCTAAAGAAGACAGTTTATGTCTTATAACTTGCATGTTATTGTAAGGACCCTGCTAGCCTAAATCTGAAACATTGTATCAAAAAAGTTAACGCGGAATGTGCCAAAGCTGCTGATATGTGGCAGTCCATGAAACATTTGCTTTAGTTCATTCAGAAAGAAAATTGTTTGTTTACAAAAGAAAGTAGTTCCTTTATTCGCGTGCATTCAGTATGAATTCAGCTCGAGGGTGCAATATCGGGAAATATTGAACGATTCTGACAATGTAAAGATAACGGAGAAAAAAAAAAACTAGCATATAATAAATATATTTATTTGGATATATATGTCGATTTAATAATGACATTTATAAAAACAACAAGCTAATCAAACTTCTACAACCTCCAGGATCTTTTATAAGAATTAAAGAATTAATGTATATCTATAGAGATAATTTAACAATATGGAATAAGAGGAATAACATCTATAAAATCTTAAATGAAATAATAACACAAGACAAACAAGAAATTGAATTTTGCTATCCCCATGTGAACTGGTCGGCCATTTGGAAAAACTGGGCAAGTATAGGATCTGCCTCTATACAAAGTAGGCTCTTTCTGTATTTGCACGACAAATGGCTGACAGGTGAAATGGCTTTTAATAGGCATCTGTTACCTATTATATCAAAATGTAGATTATGCGGAAAATCTTTAGACTCCAAAAAACATTTAATATTATATTGTTCCAAAATTGATTCAGAGAGACAAACAATAAGAAATAAAATCCAAACTAAATATGGCAACTTAGATGATAAACACCTATTATATACTAAGTGTATAAATGAGAAGGAAATTTACAATGATATTATCCTTTATATTAGCAAAATTATGAAAACTAAAATAGATTTTAATAATTAATATCTGAAATCATTTGAATCAACCTGTGAGACTCTTTGCTCTAAAAAACCCATAGAAACACATATACAAAACAAAGAACTGACCTACACACGGTAAGATCCAGTGTGCGAGACCAATGCTACGTGACTAACGTGAGGTAGTACGGCTCGCACCGGATCTCACCAAAAGGTAGTTATACTACAAGAACATAACGAAAACAAAAATGCGTACCATACATATACAGAACTAACATAATAAAATACATGCACACATTCTACAATCCAATCTACTACTTTTCTCAACTATTCACTCACTTCCTTACAGCATACACTAAATCATCAAAAAGGTCCTAACAGACCGAGAGATACGGTAAACAACCGAATCTCTCGAGTCAAACTGGGCCAATAAAAATAAAAAACAACTCCAAGAATCTGATCTCTGTTGCCAGTCCTAACATAAATACAAGATATCGTACAAAACAAATGGCACCAACGCATAGCAAACACAGGACAACACTGATCCCTGGCAAGGATCTCTATATATAATTTAACTCCAAGACCAGCCAGGGTTGAGGAGTATTTGAACACTAGATTAGGGAGGTGTACAAACCCTACAATCAAAATTATAAAAATGGAAATTCAATAAAAATACAAACAACACTTATACGATGGGGGAAACATGAACATATAAAATCCATTGACTTTTTGCACTAGGGGGTTCCTCAAATGATGTTAATTCTGAGAGGAACCACACCAATAAAAACTAAGATACATTTGGTGTAGTGCATTCATATTCATTCATTTGGATTATCTACAAGACACAAAAATATCTCACAGGCATAAATATTAGTATAGGCAATAGTTTTACTTTGTTAAATTCTCTGCCATCATTTATTTTGTACAGAATTTGAATTTGTTTTCTTTCTGCTTTTGCAAGACCTATTAGTTAAAATAATGGGTAGTTCTTGCTTAAGATGGCTGGCCTGCCCCAAAATAAGCAAAGAGGAGGGAAAATAAGGACATATTTCCCGACAGACATGCAAAACACAGAGCAGGGGAGGATCCTTTTGGCCTACAGAGCGCCAGGCTGTCAAGTATTGGATTTGTCAAACTTTTCAGAAGCAGAAAGACCCCGCCCGGCTGAGATACTACAATTCCTGGTGTCTAGAGGCACTAAAACTGAGAACATACAAGGACTTCAAAATGGGGGAAGAGGAATATACTTCCTTTTCGCAAAAGGAGACAAAAATTTGTATAGGAATAACCAATCAATAGAAATCAGAGGCAAGCCTGTCAAGATTTATGCACCTCCTCCTTTAGTTAAAAACCTAGGAGAAAAAACTATAGAAATCCACTTCTCTGGTTTACGATTGGAAATAACCTTAGAAGAATTAGTGGCCAAGATAGAGAAGAAGTTCTCAGTGAAGACAATAAAAGCGCAGATTGCCACATTTTGAGGTTTCCCAACAGTACTCACGGGAATACGAATAATTACACTGACAGAAGAAGACGCGAAGAAGATTCCGGCTTTCTTTTATGTCCTTGGATTCATAATTAAATCCTGGTACCGAGGCTGTCAATTCCATCGTCCATGTCACAAGTGTGGAAATCTTGGCCACTTGTCGAGGGAATGCCAGACCCAGGTGCCCCCACAAACCAATTCATCCAATTTTTATGCATCGGTAGTGAAGAAAGACCAGTTAGTGGACAAGACCAAAGAGAATTTGCTGCAAGAAATCCCAGAGCCATTAGAAGAAAAAGCAGAAAAAATGGGAGAAACCAACATCTCCTTATCATCTAGTAGTCAAGTGTTGAGTGCTGAAAGCAACTCGCTGGACAACGATAAAGGGGATGAAGCTAGTCAAGCCAGTTCAGCAGAAAAAAGGAAGGCAAAATCCAGAGCAAGGAAAATCCAGAAATTTAAGGCGAAACAAACAAAAGAAGCCAAACTGGTAGAAAAAGAGAAAGCACCCTTTTTTGTCCTTGAGGAGCCTAATTTCGAAGAACAAAGGTCACTCGAAAATTCAGATGGCCAGATTTCACAAGAAAACAAGACAATAGAGGAAACCCTGAGCCTAGAATCTCCAATACAAGAGAACAGGAGAAAACAGAGATGGAATTGAATACTTCTACTCCCATTTTACCCCTAAAAAGGAAAAGATCTGCATCTACACCGAGAACTCCTTCTGAATCAGACATTACAGATCTAATAAAGGAAGCAAGGAGCGAGAAAAAAGAAATCGAGCAAAAAAAGAGAGCAACCTCCTTGGCCAGTGGGAGCCAGAGGAAAATAATAAGCCTGGAAGAATACAGAGCCAAAAGAACTGCCCACTAACTAACTAATACTGTGTATTATTAAATATTTGAAATTTATAAAGAAGTTTATAAATATGTACATAGTCAAGAATGGAGGGATTGAACCTACAGATCTTGACTGTGAACATAAATGGAATTATAAACAAATTAGATAAAATAACATCTTCAGCAAAAAATTATGATATAGTCCTATTGCAAGAAACTCACGGGTCGTCCGAACATATGGTGAGGAGACTAGAAGAACTTGACGCCTTAGTCCTCACCAGTAACCACCCAACAAAAAAGGAAGCAGGGATGGCTACAATTGTTCGGCGCTCGGCTAAAGGATTGAACTTTGAAAGCCTATAAACTCCCAATAAACTGCAGGGACGATTTTTACATATCAAATTGTATAACTGGAATATTTTTAATATATATGTACCCTCTGGTGGAATCAAGCCCCAAAAAGTTAATTTCATATTAAATGTAAATCATTATATCCAAAACTTCGCTGAAAATCCATGCATACTAGGTGGGGATTTTAACTGGATATTAAATGAGTTGGATAAAAGTGTAAAATTAACTGATGATGATAAAAATTTACATAAGTGGTCTAGTTTACTTTTAAAAACGAACACTTTAGAAGATACCTACCGTTGGTTAAATGAAAATAAGAGAGAATACACATATACATATGGGGATAATAAAGGTAGCAGGCTAGATACGTTCTATATGTCGAGAAATCATATTCATGCAGCCAAAACATGTTTTATACACGATAATCAAATTGCTGACAATAAATCAGTAGTACTTGAACTACTAATAATAAATAAATGTAAATGTGGACAAGGGTTTTGGAAATTGAACAATGTTCACCTTTTGGTTATTGAGTATGCGAAAACCATGCGAACTCACCTGGATAAATTTAGAAACAAAAACTTAGGAAACATAATGGGAGACTGGGAATATTTTAAAAAGGAAATCAAAAGAATAACTAAATATAATAGCAAGATAAGGAAATTACATAAACATTGCTTACAAAAAAAAAACTATATTGAAATTCAGAGTAAAAATAATTCAATAACTGAACAAGATAACTAAATAATTAGGGAATGGAATATTTTAGAAAAAGAGGTAACCCAAGGGATTAAAACTAGAGCAGGGAAATTTGATAATTTATACAAAAAGGGGAGGGGCTTATACAGAAGAATGGAAATTAAAAAAGGAGAAAATAAAAAAATTGACTTAATTCGCCTAAAGAATATACTTTATAAGGATAAAAAGGTTATATTAGAAGGGATTAAAGATTATTATGTAAAAATTTATGAATCACAACATATTGATGTAAATATTATAGAGAGTTGTCTAAAACAAACTAATTATAAACAAATACCCCCAACTGAATATGGAAACTGTGAAAAATTCATCACTGCTAATGAAATAATAACTGCAATTAAAAGTCCGAAAAAGGGGAAATCCCCAGGCTCTGACGGGATTACTACTGACTTTTATATTACATTCCAAAACGACCTAGTAGATATCCTAGAATTACTAGATAATAATATTCTACTCCAGGGGGAAATGCCTAAAAGTCTAAGGGAGGGTATTATAACATTAATATATAAAGGGAAGGGTAATAGAGAGGAAATAAAATACTGGAGACCCATAACACCTTTAAGCACAGATTATAAAATTCTAAGTAAAATTATTACAAATAGAATAAAGAAATATTTGAATACAATAATTGACATAAATCAAAGTTGTGGAGGGATAGGAAGGAAAATCACAGATAATACACTTTGAATAGGAGCATTAATAGATTTTTTTTTTTAAAATAGAGGTGAAAAGGGAGTCATGTTCTTATTCGATCAGGAGAAGGTCTTCGATCGAATAGAGCATGACTTCATTTTCAAAACACTAGAGAAATGTGGTTTTGGGCCAAATATTGTAAATTGGATAAGAGCACTGTATACTAATATCACCTCAAAAATATGTGTAAACGGAACTCTGACAGAAGAAATTAAGATACAAAGATCAGTAAGGCAGGGCTGTCCCTTATCCATCCGATTATATGTAATAGCAATTGAATCCTTGAACATAAATATTAACCAAAATACCAATATTCAAGGAATTAATATACCGAATTTGAACTATGATTTCAAAACTATATTACACGCAGATGACTGCACCAACTTTACCAGAGACGAACATTCCTTTAAACACCTACAATATGAATATCTACAATTTGGTAAAGCCACTGGATCAGCAATAAATCATGATAAAACAGAAATTGTATGGATAGGAAACTGGAGGGGAAACTTCCCCCTAATCTGATTAAAGGCCATGTTAAAGCACTAGGAATCAATTTTGGGAAAAACTCTATTCACTTGAACTTTCGTGAGTTAGTAATCAAAACTGACGCGCAGATTGAAAATTGGGCGTATTCAAGGCTGAACTTAATAGACCGCATACAGGAATGATAAAATCCATTACTTAAAGAAAATTTATATATGTAGGCCGAAAGATACAGGGGGACTGGCTCTGCCGAACCTGAGTATAAAACAAAAACAATTATATTAAATAGATTCAAGCAACTAAATAACTCTCCCAAACACCCATGGGAAGCAATATATATTTACCTGTTTGGATATATTTGTCGTTTTAATAGCGAAATTTATAAAAAATAATAAATTAACCAAATTATTAGAACCTCCGGGCTCTTATAGGAGAATTAAAGAATTAATACATACTTACAGAAATATTCTAAGAATATGGGATAAGAAAAATGATACCTATACATTCTTGAATGAACCAATAACACAAAGCAAGCAAGAAATCGAATTTCGTCATCCTCATCTAAACTGGTCGGCCATTTGGAAAAACTGGGCAGGTATAGGATCGGCCTCTATTCAAAGTAGGCTCTTCCTATACCTGCACGACCAATGGTTCACAGGTGAAAGGGCTTTTAATAGACACTTGATAACTTATGTACCAAAATGTAGATCATGTCGTAAATCCATAGATGCCAAAAAACATCTAATACTCTTTTGTATTAATACTAAAGCATCATCACGTACAAATGCTGGAAAATAAACTTGAGAATAAATATGGCAAATCAGATAATAATCAATTGTTATATACCAATAATGTTAACGATAGAGAAATTTATAATGAAGTAGTATCTTATATTAATAAGATTATGAAACCTAAAATGGATTTAATAGCTAATCAATTTTAAAAGACTAGATATACCTGTGAGATTTTTTCCTTTCACAAATACAGAAACAAATTCACAAACATACAGAAAACTAGCCGACCCTCAAGGGGAGATCCGTATGGTACGAGACCAATGCTACGTGACTAACGTGAGGTAGTACGGCTCGTACCGGATCTCCCCGTAAAAAGAGAGGCTAAGTACAAGTACATAACGAAAACACAAATACGGCACACATATGAACATTCATCAAATATACACATCTCATGCAATCTACTCAAGTACTTCTTAATTTCTAACCTAACACGCATTAAATCCTTTCTAGGAACCAATAAAAGTAAATAATAACTTTAAGAATTGACCTTTCAGCCAGTCCTCACACGAACACAAGATAACGTACAAAACAAATAGAACACACAGATAGCATTACACAGGACAATACTGATCTCTGGAGAAGATCACTTTTAATAAATAAACTCCAAGACCAGCCTGGGTCAAGGAGTATTTTATAATAGGAATATAATGGTGTATAAACCCCAATTCAAAATTCATAAAAACGAATTAATAAATTAAATACAATTAGCACACACACATTGGGAAAAACAGAAACACATAAAAACCCTTTAATTGTCGGAACTAGGGGGTCCCTTCAATGATGACAAGTCTGAGAGGGACCACACCAATAATGAAGCTAAGAAGACGATGAATTGGGGTGCACCGGCTTTGGAGACGAAAAGCAATGGCATAGCAGTGGCTACCAAAGTTAACACAGCGCTACTTCCAGAAGAGACCGATTTCAACTGGGATTTAGTAGATTTTCTCACTTCGCAAGAATTTGTTCCGGTACCAGTACCTTTGCCACCATCTCCTTCTTTACCACACGTCAAGGATTTTAAACAGAGACAGAAAGAAGAATTGGAGAAATTTTTACAACAGCAGAAAGAGGCAGAACATACAT
This sequence comes from Megalonaias nervosa, assembly GCA_016617855.1. Lineage (NCBI taxonomy): Eukaryota > Metazoa > Mollusca > Bivalvia > Unionida > Unionidae > Megalonaias > Megalonaias nervosa. The sequence goes on along the minus strand of JAECUM010058481.1, from coordinate 3,411 downwards.
ATCTCCTTGAACAGCAACAGAGAGAAGAAGAGGCAAGAAGGAAACGACAGGAAGAAGAATCAGTAGAGAAGAAACAAGGTCTAGGAGAGAAGGAGAACAGCGAACATCAAACGGTAACGGTACTCTTGGACATATTGGCAGAGTTAAGAAGTCTGAAACAAATGTATCAGACTTATTAATTACGACCCAAGAGAAAAAGACCTTCCCGAGCCAAACAGTCTAACCCTGTTAGTACACCGAGATACAATCCCTAGTGATTTCTACCAAATCATTGACAGGAGCAAGTCCAGAAGTAGGCCTTGGCCGTGGCAAAGGCTTAAGGCAGTTAAAGCTGATTGCGAAAACATAAGTTTCACAGGTTTGTTCTAGAAGAAAAAAGAAACCACACCCAAGGCCCTTTTCAGGGCCAATCACTTTTTTCGAAAAGAGATAATATTCATTTTGCCAAAATCAATTAAAACTAAAAATCCCTTTTATTTTTTTAACCCTATGATGTACGTGTGTGAATGCGTGAGTGTAGGTCCTTATTATTCTTAACAATCAAAACCAAGAGACACTTACGTTTTTCAGTCGGGTCTATTCTGGTACAAATATTTACAACTCAATGTCTGAACACAACACTTTTTAAAAAAGTTCATAGACTTCTTCTGCCTCTCTTTTTTCTTCACTCTCTCTGTTTTTTGAATTTCTTCACTTTCACAGTTTTTTCCTCCTCTTCTTCCTGCCTTTTTTCTCGTCTTCTTTTCTTTTCTGTATTCTCTTTCTGAACGTGTCGGGGTTTTTCATTTGCCGAGGATACCTCTTCTTCCTCCACCTCCTGCTCCTTTTGTTTCTTAGGGCAGTCTGAAGACCAACGTCCTCTCTCTTGACAATGATAACAGGTATCTAGACTTTTGTCTCTTTTGACACTGGTCTTGCTTTTTTGACGGTCTGGATATTTTGTAGCCCAATGCCCTTTCTTCTGACAGATATAGCAAGTAACTTGACTTTTATCTCGAAAGGAGGGGGAGTAGTCCGTCGGCTTGTCTGAAGAAAACTTTCGTACGACACCTCGCAAAGCACTGATCAGAAGTTCGATCTGTGTGGGCTCTCCCATTGTGCTGGTCGGCTTGAGAGTGAAATGAATACTGAGAGGGAAGGCACCAGCCCTTTATATATACACTGAGCCTGACATGGATATATAGGGGTCCATGGCGTTTCAAATGTAGTCATTTGACGTTTTCCAGTCAAGATGAAAAAATCGCATCACTTCGTAAAGAAAGGAGAAGAAAGTAAGAGGCAGAAACGTGATTTATCGTCTCGCATAGTAGCTGAAGTCTTGGCTCAAATTCATGCCAGCGATTTTGAAGATGAGATGAGTGAGCCAGAATCCAGACCCAGAGAGTTTACACCCCACCAGAGTCTACCATCACCACCAGTAAACCCTGAAAAGTATTACCACATTCGAGAGAAGGAAAAACGTTCCTCTAGAAAATTTAGAACCACAGCCTACACGTACACGGTGAAGTTTAAAGATTTCAAGTCAGACGTACCGCTGGAGAAAGCAGAAGGTTTCATCACCGATGTGTGGGATTCTTTGTTAACCACACTGCAACAACAATGTGAAGCCAAAGAAGACGATCGCTTGAGACTTTCCATTCATCACGACAGTTTGAAGTCCACCGTTTGGATCGATTTTAGCAGTACGGCATATTTGACACCTTCCAAAGCCATGGACAAGATTCAACACGTGCAACAATCCAACGACAAGTTTCACATCACCTATTGAAAAGCGACACTGTTCATGACCCAAGTTTCTCTTTCCCAAGGGACAGGACAACGCAAAAAGGTGTTCTTGGTGGACGACCTTCACAGCATCAAGCGCAGCGTCGTCCGAATTAACAATCCTCAAGACAAGATGTGTTTAGCTCGTGCCATCGTGGTGGGACGAACGTATGCCGAAAAGAGCCTGGCAAACTATTCAAAAATCTAGGAGAGCCAAACAACAAAGAGAAGCAGAACTCCTGTTATAGCAAGCGCGGATATCCAAAGACACCGCTTGTGGCATTCCTGAAATGCAAAAGTTGCAAGATGTCTTGGCTCAACGCAACACATTGAAATTGCACCGTCAAGAAGTGCGCGGACCTTTGTTGTTTCGAGGCAAAGATTTCAAAGACGGAAAATGCTTTCACGTCTATCATCACGATGGACATTTTGATGCCATTACCAGTATCACTGAATTCCTGGGATACAGTTATTACTGTGAGAAATGTGACTATGGCTATAACAATCGAGAGCAACACAAGCATTGTGGCTCAAAATGTGAGGGATGTTTAGCCTCTAAGACCTGTCTGGACCAAGGACAGGAACGAGTGCATTGACCAGCTTGTCAGCGCACGTTTGTCAGTCCAACCTGTTACCAACAACATTTGAATACGGAAGGTTTACAGCGGAAAAGTGCTTGTCAACTCCTGAGATTGTGCCCTACTTGTGGACAAGGCATACGTACCAACAGTGCCAAAGCTGCACATAAGTTCAGGAAAAAAGCGATGTCACATTTGTCACCAAATCGTGGACTTGGAACACCAATGCTACATTCAAAAATACCATTTCAAACTTGAAGAAGAAGAAGATGGCCAGAAGAAAGGCAATTTCATTTTTTTCGATTTCGAATGCATGCAAGAGACTGGCATTCACGTTGCTAATTTCTGCGTGGCTCACCAAGCGTACGAGAAGTGCATCCAAGAACCTATCTTTACTCATTGCCCTCACTGTAGCAAGATTCCTGGAGGACGTGAAAAAATCTTTCGTGGACCGAACACGCTAGCCGATTTCGTCCAATGGATCTTAAACCCTATCGTCTAGAGGTGGAGCCAAGAAGACTTTGAACATTACGGAGATTGTCATTGCTATGCCACGGTGATGGCTCACAATTTCTCGGGATACGATGGACAGTTTCTTTTGAGATACTATACGGAACAAAGTACCGAACGTCCTAAAGTGACTTTGAACGGAGCCAAAATCATTTCCATGCAAGTGGGACAAGTGCAGTTTAACGATTCGATGATTTACTTGACCATGCCTTTGAGTCGCATGCCTAAAACGTTTTGAATGACAGAAATGGCCAAAGGCTATTGCCGCACTTTTTCAATACTGAAGCCAATAAACACACCGTTCTGCCCCATTTGCCCGAGGCTCATTACTACGACCCGACAACATGCGTACCGAACAACGAGAAGCTTTCTACGCTTGGTACCAGACTCACGCCTCGGACCCTTTCGACTTTCAGGAAGAAATGTTGAAATATTGTCGTTCCGACGTGGACATTTTACGACGTTGCTGTGGAAAATTTCGAGAACTGTTCATGGAGCACGGAGGGATCGATCCTTTGAAAGAAGCCTGCACTATTGCCAAAGCGTGTTCCTTAGTGTA
>JAECUM010058479.1:0-13659 GCA_016617855.1 Megalonaias nervosa | reverse complement strand
TAAGAACACTTTGCTGGTGTGTCTTACCAAGGAATAGTTAAGAGTTCGAACCCTGGCCGAGTCATATCAAAGACTTATAAAAATGATATTAGCTGCTGCCCCGCTCAGAATTAAGATGTTAGTGTTTGGAATAGTCGGTCTGGTGTCAGGATAACGTGACTGAGTGTGACACGATGCTATATGTCTGCGATATGATGTCCCATTGCTAGACATCACTATAACTATAGCGGTATGACTAACATTGTTAAAGCTATGTTGAAAATCTAAGTCTATCTCTCCATCTCAAATTCGCAACAAAATCAACGCCAAAGTCGCCAGAGCTATATCTCGAATGGACATTCAGTCGCGTTGGTCGAGTTGTTACCGACTGAATCTAATATGGGATGGACAGACATAGAATGCACACACAAAGAACGATGCTGGATAGTGCATTTGAAAACTATGGGGAATTTGGAGCAGCCAGTCATCAGTTTTACGGCTGACGCAAATTTTGCTCTATTATCTACGCAAGTAATTACATTTTTATGATTTTGTTATCATTATTAATATTATTATCATTATTATTATTATTATTATTATTATTATTATTATTATTATTGTTGTTGTTGTTGTTGTTGTTGTTGTCAAGTATCCCAAAACACAATAATCTAAACATCTTTCCTTTTAAAGCTCCTTGCATTTCTCCACCGGGATTTAATTTCTGTCGTCGACCTCTCACCGTACTTATTTGCGTCTTTCATCTACAATTTAGAATTAAGTCAAAACATACTGACACAAGAATCCACTTGTCTGTTATTTTGCACAAGTTTTTATTGTTATATCTCTTGTTGTAAATTGCCCATTGCTATTCTAAGATGTACGAGTCCAGAATTTTTCGTAGATTTCGTGTTAAATGTTTGTTTTGTATATGTTATTTATTTCGTCCCCGACAAAGAGCATGAATAGCCCAAAACGTTGGGAAACTGATCTGAATTTACGCCGTCATCAATTTTTGTGTCAACAATTCTGTTTCTCTTGATGATATAAAATTAAGTAATTAAAAACTTCAGATATCATACACACAGTTAATTAACGTCAGATATTTGAACTGATCCATGTTGCAAAAAAACCCAGATATTATGCAAATAGTTGAAATGATCCGTGTTGAAAATGTCAGATATCATACAAATAGTTGAACCGATATATGTTGAATACATACAATTTTATACAAATAGTTCAACTAATTCATATTGCAAGACGTCAGATATCATACAAATTGTTGAATTAATCCATGCTGAAAAGTCAAATATCATACAACTAATTTAATTGACCCATGCTGAATATGTCCCAAATATTATTCAAATAGTTAACTAATTCATATTGCAAAACGTCAGACATCATGCAAATAGTTGAATTAAACCATGTTGAAAAACAATCTTTTTCTGAAGTAAATGCATGTTAATGTCTCATAAATTTACACTAGCATGCCCGATACTCTTATTTTAATATGTACTTTACTTTAACAATGAGAAATATGTATACATGTTTACATATTAAACAAAAAGATAAAGTCTGGTATATCCAACACAGTTGCCAATCATTGCGTCTGTAATACACACGTGGTAGTAATGTATCCGGCAGCTGTAATTTCCACTCGCTGACTTAAATCCATGTGTGAGATAAGTAAGGATAGAGAGAAACGAGAAAAACCGTAAGATATTCAAATACCAGGAATACTGAAAATGAAAGCATGAAAACTAAAAAATACTAACTTATTTTGAATACCATGTCAATATTTATTAATGATAAATATACAAGTTTCCATGAAATTTCTTTCCCTCAATCGAAACATCTGACAATCCCAGAATTTTCCAAAGATATATGTGGTTAACTATATATATATATATATATATATATATATATATATATATATATATATATATATATATATATATATATATATATCGAAATACCATCTTCGTTTAACGTATGTCACGTTATGCAATGAAGTTCTATAGGAATACAAATGAATCATACTTAGGCCTTTTGCTCTAAGAGATGCTCCAAAAAACTTTTCTGTCCCAAATAAACTAAACAATAATTGGCTGGAATCATTTTCTGTACATGTTGGAGGATTTGGTAAGGCTGAGAACAAATACATGTATGCAAAAATTAATCATCGTAACAAAGTATATTGTCCCTAAAAGGGATAGTTTTCTAATCAGAATAATTCAACAGTCTTTTTAATTCTATTAATTATTTTTTACGCCACTAAGCTCTTTTAGTTCCTCTCGACCTGAAATAAAGTCTATTCCTTGAGACCCAATTTTGATTGGGACTAAAAAATCTGAACATAATTTTTACATTTTAGAATTATAAATTCCTATCCATCTGTTTTCTTTTTATTTAGAGATATTATTCTGCTGGTTGCATATATGAACCTAAATTAATTTCCATATTATTATTGACAAAAAGACATACAATATTTCTGGTAATACATGCAATAATACCTTGGGACTGAAATTCTGAAAATAATTTATTTTCGAATCCAAGATGTAGTTTTAAATCTCTCTAGTACATTGCATAATTATTTTCAACCATCACATAATTAGCAGTGTAACTCCACAATCAATAACAACAGATTTACCCTCACATAATTTCTTGCAGAATTTGTAAATTTTATTAATGGTGAAGAATTGGTATGCGGTTTTGGAAAACAAAATCCATTAGGTTTGCTTGTTCTTGTCACGTTTTGCATAAATTTTTCTTTTAATCAAGTAAGAATCTTTATCATCAAAAACTAATCCGTTTATAATGGAATTTATGTTAATTTCTTTTCTAGTTAAAATAATGAAAAATCTATGTTGGAACTTTTTCTTACAGCCTTGCTTTTGATTATATCATTACTCATTCATTGTTTTTGTTTTACGTTTTTCTAAATGTACGTGTTTGTGTCAAGTTCTACTGTTATATTATGGTTTACTAACTTAAAGTAGGAGAGTAAGATTCAATTTCGTAGATTCATTAATTTTGCATTTTACTGTGAGAACTAAATAATTTCATACGCAGCGTTCATTTTCACGGTTTTAAAAAATAAGATAATCACGTTGGTTTCACCTGAATTGGATCACCTATAATCATAATGAATATTATCATATTTCTTAACAAACTTATTTTATGTATTTTGCTTTGAAACGTCTTGGATTTTGTTTGCAATAAATGTGGCCTATATGTAACGCTGGAAAGAAACCCTGAGGTTTAGGTGTGTGGTCTTTTGTAAAATCGGGAATAATCAACACAATTTAAAACTACGCCATCAGAACGTAGGAAATAATAAGAACTGCATGAAGAAATTAGACTACCACCAAACAAAGGATCAATTATGTGGATTAGCTACTCGCTATGAATCAAGCGACACTAACGAGAGAGAGAGAGAGAGAGAGAGAGAGAGAGAGAGAGATGCGGTCATAGTGACAGAAGTAATGAACGTGTGTAAAAGTAAATGACTGTTACATACACTTGTTGGTGACTGTAAGCAACACTTGTCAGTGACTAAGCTACGCTTGTCGGTGACTGTACGCTAAGCTTGTCGGTGACTGTACGCTACACTTGTCGGTGAAAGAAAGGGATGGCCAAGCCTTTGCAACTTGTTAGCAGTTGGCACTTTGAATATATCTTAGATTTCCTTGAAGTTCAGAGACCAAGTTATATTGTTGGCAGTTAAGTGGGTCCGTCATGAACTAGTACTACGTAGTGTTATTTTAATAATCATCATTCCAAATAAAAAGAAGAGACAAAATGTTGACCTGAAAATTCAAGCCATTATTTTAGTACTTTCTAAATGCTAATAAACGTGTTAGAAAATATCTCCACCCCCTCACCCCCATCTGAGTCAGGAGATAGATAAAAACGGGAAACTGCTTAGAGGGGGAAGAAAAAAAAAGACACAAAAACGATTAATATGTAGAAATACAATATATTCATGCAGAATATAGTTTTAATTCAAACATTTATATAATTTGACGATCGGCTTTGACGTTATCAAAGAGGAATATATTTTGTTCTTTGTTACTTTGTTGCTTTCATACAAAATGAAATTGCAGTTCGGTCTCTAAATTTCCTACTTTTCCATGTTGTATTAGTTCAACGGAGACCATAACTACTGATTTAACAAGGACCTACTATATAATATACGAATAAATAATTACACTATCGTTGGTAATATAACAAGAAGAATAAAACATGTCATGTTCGTAAATGATCGTTATGGAAAGTTGCTGGAACTTGGCACATAGGGCATTCTGAAAGAAAATGGAGACCCAGGAGGACCAAGAGGGCCAGGAAGACCAGGAGGGCCAGCAGGACCAGCAGGACCAGGAGGGCCGGGACTGCCAGAATCACTCTCAGAACCAGAAAGACCTTCAGATCCGTCAGGCCCGGACGCAGTCACACCGGAATTTTCAGAAGAACCTACGTGACAGTAACATAAATTAGCTTCTCTCACAATCTTCAGTATGAGATTAAAATACTGGTGCATATGCATATGTGTATATATATATATATATATATATATATATATATATATATATATATATATATATATATATATATATATATATATATATATAAAGTAAATTGTTGATATAAAGTGATATCAAACAATTTGATATACCAGTCCTGTGTTGGTATACCGATCTGTGTGATTCGCCCATTGCGTATCGATACGCATATAATTAGGATCTCAAGAGTAGACGTTTGCTTCTGTACTCTCTAGATCAATGATAAATGTGCACGAGATAGACGATATAAACTATCTTATAGTTGATATAAACTATCTTATAGTTAAAATTCAATCACCCCACCCTCAGCCACGTTTCACTATTGATTGGTCAGCCAGCATGTGCTACCCATCGACGTATCTTCTTCTTCTTCTTCTTCTTCTTCTTTCTTCTCTCGCTCGCTCGCTCACTCGATGAACCATCTTCGAGAGCAACGGGTGAAAGTCGTAAACAAAGTACGATTTCGCCTATGTCATGCGACGACATCTCTGGACCTATGATGGTAAAACTGAAAGAAATCATCGATCGATCGATCGATCGATCGATCGAGAGAGAGAGAGAGAGAGAGAGAGAGAGAGAGAGAGAGAGAGAGAGAGAGAGAGAGAGAGAGAGAGAGAGTATTTATGGTCAGTACAAATGGTAAGTGGAACATAATAATGATATAGATCAACTGTAATTTATTTTAAATGCTTGAATTACCTGTTGATTTTTCGTCATTCCCCACTCGTTTTTAGGTATTCATCAATGATCGAATGTCCGTGCTTTCAATGTTTGCGACTCTAGTCATTTGATGGTTGTAGTGCTCTACTTTCTTCTCTCAAATTAATAAAATATATGCATAGTATCTACGCTAAATCTTTGGTATACGATGAAAGTTCACAAAGTTTTCATTAAAACTTCGTAAATCTCCGGAGGCCTCGTTTCTTTGTAATGAAACATTTTTCAACTCTTGGTATTTCAATGGTACAGCATACATACTACATATATAGCATTATCATAAAGGTTAGAAAAGTTTGTAATTCGTATTCTACTGAGATTCGAACCCAGGTAGGCGGGAAAATAACACCCATCGTCTTGCCGGTAAGCACCATCCACCTTTACCATCTCGACAATGTATAAAGCACTAAAATGATGTTACCGAGTCAGTGGCATAGTGATCCGTGAGTAGCAGACACACCTGTACGTCGGCCTATATCAATAACATCGACACTGTTACATCATGTTTTGGTGATTTATGCATCACTTTTCCACACTAATGTTTATCACTTAAATAATTTTCAGAATAGTAAAAGTCCGGATTTCTCAAAACCATATATTTTGATCTAATCTCACAGACATTTCATCACAAGTCATAATTATTTATATATAATACACCGGCTTATGTTTTAATGTTTGAATGTTCACTAATAAAATACATTGATCTTCCTTAGCAACAGCTCGCCTTCTTCCCAATGGTCTCTTTACACCGGTTGCACATATCTGTGGACGTCCTATTTCAGATTCACATATCTGTGAATGTGTCATTTAGATTCACATATCCGTGGAAGTGCAATTTTTACATATATGTGGAAGTGCTATTTCAGATTCACATATTGGTGGCAGTGCTATTTCATTTTCACACAACTGTAGAAATACTATTTCTTTCCGCATATCTGCAGAAGTGCAATTTTAGTTTTTGTTTTTTTTTTTTTTACCATCTGCTTCTACTGCCAAATCTAATGCGTGGGGTTTGTCTGTAAATGAGGAAGAAATAAACAAAAGATTGATTTGATTGTATTTCATTTTATCTAGCAACTTCATACTTGCATGCCTTTGTATGCAGAAAAAATTGCCACTGCGTGCTGATTGTATCTAACAAAGGATGTTGATCACGTGATTGGTACATAATGTACCTGATTGGTACATAGTGTACATATGTTGTTTGTTCAACTGATTACTCCTAACAAAATGCACAGACACAGGTCTGTGCAGTTTGCAGCTGGACTCGTCTTATAAGCGAGTACAGACGGCATGTATGATTCAATAACCGTGGCATGGGGTTGGTGGCTGCCATGGCTCCATTAATCATGGGCATTCGGTGTAAGTGACTGATATTGGCATGTATTTGATTTGTACAAATATTTGCATAATTATTTTTTTAACAACCATTCAAGCCACCACCATTACCTATTAGGATGGTTTTATTCTTACCTTTAGCCGCTTGACAGTGGGAAATCAAGCAATTCAAATACGCACGAAAAGATCTTTGCTAAAAGACCCTACTAAATTGATAAAATTTAAAGCGCAGTTTATTTATTTCTTGAGATTCACATTTATAGAGCCATTGTTTTATAACTGTGGTATATATACTGTGTCTATATCACCTCTAAAACAATCCTCTTCTCATTTTGGATACGCTTTCACGATTACTTCCCATGAAATCAGTAATCATATTTTTGGTCCTGCTGTTGCAAAATAATTTGCGGACAGTTTATTTTATGAAAATTTTGATTATTCCAAAGTCAGTGAGTTTTAGGAATTTAAAATGGCTCTGGAAGAAATAAAATTTTCTAGCATCCTGTTTTATAATTAGCAATGCAATTCGAACTCACTCAGCAATAGTGCTTACGAAGGTTGATTGCAAAGTCGGATATAACATTGTAATGTACTGCTTCTAGCACACGCTCCTGCGGCCTAGTGGTTAGAGCGTCCGCCTCGGATGTGGGAGAACGGAGGTTCGAAACACGGCCAAGTCATACCAAAGGAAAAAAAAAGGTACTAACAGCTGCCTCGCTTGGCGCTCAGCATTAATAGGTTGTGTTAGGACTGGTTGGCCTGGTGTCAGGATAATGTGACTGGGTGGGACATCGTGGTACATGCCTGCGGCATGATGCCCCAGTGCTAGACATCACTATACACTACCACACTGCAGTCATCGTAGCGAAATGACTGGGAAATTGTTACAGCTACGTTTAAAATCCAAATCACACACACGCACGCGCGCGCACACACACACACACATACACACGTAGAAAGCTAAAAGACTTGTATTATGGTCCTGTTCCAACGTAATTATTCGTGTTGTCAGTTCCTTATATCTTGCAAAAAAAAAAGAGTTTACCAGTTTTCTCTTTCCATGAAGAAATGATAAAGGTTTTGTCTTTTTTATCGTTTGCCAGAATTCAGTGCATAGTACAAGGTGATACATTTTGATGAAATTCAGGGCATGCAAGTTCAGGACTCGACGTGGCATGAACATGCTCATTAAGCTTAAATTACGAACAGACAAACGGAACTATATACAAAATGGCATGGTAGCTCCGGAAATCGATGTGGCGTGTACATGGTCATTAAGCTGACGTGAGTTACGGACAGAGAAATGGAGATATATGCAAACAGACAGACGGACGGGCTAAAAGACAAAGCATATTTTTAACTTACCTGGTACTTGTGCCATAATTAAACCAAGGAAGGATACAAGTAGAAGATGAACCAATAGTTTCTGCATTTCTGTTGTTGTATTTGTCTGAAGAAAAAAAAAAAAAACGAACACTCTGGGTTGTTATTTATTAAATATTCAGTGGTTTACATTTTACTTCGTTATTTAAAGCGACACTGGCCTAAAAGTGTTTTTAAAAATGTTTTTCCTCCAAAATCCTGGTCTCCTTCAACCATACTCAGTACCCTAGCGGGAGACTGTTCAACGTTTTTATGATTAATTATTACCGATAGGAAGCATTGATTCTTTATTATTGCTTCCTACTGTCAGAAATAATACAAATTATATGGCGGAAATTTTAACAGCACAATTTGTGCATAAGCAATTAATTCAAGCATATCTATGATGTAATATAAATGTATTTCAATGTATTGGTGCTGAAAGAGCAATGTGCGTCCCTTTCATATATTTAATGAACTAGTAGCATGGTCTGGCAATCTGCAAGATTATATATATATATATATATATATATATATATATATATATATATATATATATGGTCGGTCGGTCCAAAACATTAAAGATATGAAGACAGAAAATTATTGTAAAATTAAGATCTTTTTATAATCAACCAATTAGGGACTTATCAGATTCAGGGAAGCGTCGTTTTGTGTTGCAAACTTGTTTGCACGGGCGTTTAGAAGACAGAATATAGCGATAATCCCATCGAGTCGCACGAGTTGTCTAGCTGAATAAGATTACCCCTACCACCACCACACTAAGGAAAACAAAGAAATAAACAATAAAGAAAACAAATAAAAACGCCTGAACGAACATTTTTTTTTTTTTTTCTCTAATATCTATATTCATTATCAACTCATTTCCTCCATTTCTGCTTTCTAGACTCGTTTTTACTTGTTTGGAGCTATGTGTATTGCGGATGAAGCAAATATTGATTATACTCCGTGTCGATGAGGATCTTAAAATTGAGACTCGCTTTCTTCAGGTTCAAAGATGTGACTTTTCTACGTGATTTGCTTCATTTTTAATTAGAGCGTGCACACTTTCCGAGATTAAACTGGTTTTAAGTTGGTGGAATCACCTATTGGTGACAACCAAACAACACTAGGACATGCACTATACTTACTGTTACCAACCTTATAGAAAATCAGGGTGGTACGTGCACATGAGCATGTTCCACGCTGACCAATTCCATTGTTTTAACGGGTGCGTGACGAACCTTGTACTAAATTTAACCCTAGCTGATTTACATTTCATCTTCTCTGCCTGTCTATTGAATTGATCCTCATTATTCCCACCTTGATCGTCACTTTACTGTACATATTTTGATGAGCAATATCATGTGATGAGTTTATTTTAAGTTGAGACCTTACTATGGAATCCAGCTTTGATTAATAAATTAATTGTAGTCAACGTTTATATATATATATATATATATATATATATATATATATATATATATATATATATATATATATATATATATATATATATATATACTGTTACGTTTCGGCTCGTTTAAAGTAACAAAGAAAAGAATGACTGCAACAAGCTTTGTAAGTTTTAACAAAAATAATTTATTTCCCTAGAAAACACGGTGATAAGGTAAAAATATGAAACAAGACTTACGATTTATGAAGAAGATCCTAAAATGTGTCCTAAAATTGTGAAAAACATAAGTCCTGTGAATAAACAGTTCTAAATTGAAGTCTGAATCTCAATTCCGTTCCAAGATGGCGGATGATGACGTCAGACGAAGGCTAACACAAATGTCTAGAATTTTCACTGTAAATCACAATTTGTATTGTCCTGTTCCAATTTAGAACTAATTTCAGCAAATGTCTTTATCCAAAGCCAGTTGTGTTGTTCTCCAGGGAAAATAATTATTATTTAGAAGGTAGATGAAATACAGGTATCACCAACAACAAAACACATGTTATTCTTCATACGTACGAACGAACAACTCTTTCCAGCACAGGAATACCTTCTTCTTCTTAGGGTATTAGAAACTCTATAAGATGTTATGATGTGACTCTCTAAGATGTTAAAATATGACTCTAGACAAGCTCGCAGCTACCTGAGTATTTTAAAGCAAACTAATACGTCATTTCATGTACAAGCATGACGAAATCGTGCGATTTCGAAATATCGCCAACGTGGTATAGAATGTCAACAAGTATTATTAGAAATGACCGTAGTCATAGCCAATCATTTACATAGCTATTTCCGACTGTTTACTTAATATGACAAAACCGTCATGCAAAAATCGTGCTTACGCGAGTCACTTTTACATTTTAAATAAACACGATGTTTCTAACAAAACATCAGACCCTGCGAACATAGTCATCATCATAATAATAATTACATTTAATGATATAAAAATGAAATAAAAATGGAATAAAAATAGAGTAGAAAGAATTAGAAAAATTCAAATCTTAACACACATGTAATTTAACTACAGGGTCATATAATCATATATATATATATATATATATATATATATATATATATATATATATATATATATATATATATATATATATATATATATATATATATATATGTGTGCGTGTGTGTGTGTGAGAAGGAGTGTGTGTGTGTGTGTGTGTGTGTGTGTGTGAGAGAGAGAGAGAGAGAGAGAGAGAGAGAGAGAGATGTCCTACTGCCCTGGATTTAGTTGATTGCTGCATTGTCTGAAACTAGTAACGGTTTTTATGGACATAAGAATCGAGAAAGCAGCTTCATTAGTTTTCCATATAGGGGACAATCGATATGTGTTATAAGTAAACTAAGCTATACAATGAGATATCTGTAAAAACAGTGAAATTTCAGTTTAAGTATTGGCTATAAATATACTTATACAAGAAAATATACTTGCGTAGAGTTAAAAAAAGTGGACAGCCTTAATGCCGTGCTCAGTGCCGACCTACCTTGATTTCTTCTTTTTCAACTAGCAAATGTTCAGCTCCGTATTCCAGTGAAACAAACTGGCCGAAGAGGGGGTTTAATATAGTGACCATATGACAACTCTGCTTCGCTAGATGTCGTTTAATATTGACGAAGGAACAAAATATGTCAGAAATATTTATTATATCAAACTAGATTGTTATACGGCCGGGTCATTAGGACAGTGAACGCATAAGTAGCCATTGGTGCAGGTGTGGTCATAAGCTTGCTGTGATGAGATAACGAATAAATCGGTATTCTGACTGCATTGTATATGCATCCAATGAAAATGTTTAATTATGAAATGTGATACCACTACAACCGTCATGATCCCCAATGACACCGCATCACAATAGTTACTACCACCAATACTGCTTCGACTATTACAAGAGCTCCAACTACGTAAACATACTAACCGGATTTCTATAACTATCACCGATAATAGCTTCTAGTTAGGATTTAAAATGGTCAAGAAAGCCACACATACATTTTGACGCATTGATCAGGGAGTGACTGGGTATTATCTAGCCTTCCGTTGATAATAATAGCTTGAAATAAAATGTCACGATTCTTTATCATAAAATCTAGATTGTATAAAATACTAAGACTGATTTATTTTTATAAACATCATTAGAAACTAAATTTATTTTCTTATTACTAATTAAGAAGACATAAACAAATTATATTTAAATTAATTGTTTAACATGGAAGTTGCTAATTGCCAAAGATTACGAATTTCAGCACGTGTGCATTTAATGGAGTTCATGAAGAAAAACCTCAGTTTGTGTGAATACTAAGATGGAAACATGTTACTGTCATAATCATAATGTGACTGGTGAACGAATAATATTTGGTGCAATTCAATCTACTTTTCCATTGTACGGAAAGAAGACTGCTTTCTTCCAAAAATATATATTTTATTCACTGACAACTGTCCTTTATATACAATGCGGGCAAAGTAACTATTTCTCGCGGCACGACTCGGACATAATTGCATACTTATCTGAACCTAATTTGATATCCTTTTGATTAATCACCAACAAGGCAGTATGTTAGAGCACAGACCGCGTCAGTAATATAAATATATAGCGATAGTATGGAGTAATCCCATGCTATTAGCATAGGCTGTCACAAAATCCTGAATGCAATAAGTTAGCATATATAAATAAATCTTACAACTAAATACCGATGTTATCTATCTGACAATGTATCTGGTCAATGACTGGTCATTAACGATATATTTAGTCAATGACTGGTCATTAACGATATATTTAGTCAATGACTGGTCATTAATGATATATTTAGTCATTGACTGGTCATTAATGTAAACTATATGTTTATCTGCAGATAATATTCAATTCCTTTCAAAACTGTTGCTCATATTTTTACTAGTCTTTTTGTGCATTCGTCGTGAATTTTGAATTCTTTTGCACAGCATGCCACGTCGTCATTTCGGTTTCTCTCATTATTAAACATTGAAATTAGAAGTGTGTTCAAATATGTTGCAATTAATGAATTAAACACTACCAAAACGCTAGTTTGACCTAAATTAAATACACAAGTAAATTTATATCCAATTTACACTAGTGTGCACTGTACCTTGATTTAGGTTTACAATCATTTTTATATAGTGAGGGCATTTACACGTGATTAGTCATAGGAATTCTTTTCAAATTCTGATGTATTTTACCACCATTGAGGGTGTAATAATATTCGTATCTTTCACGACATGTAACCATTTTGGTTCGGCTTTTGGAACAATTTTCCTATCAATATATTGAAAGAGGAAGTTGAATTTTTAAGATGCAATGTGACTTTATTAATCATTTTCTTAGACTGGCAATAGATGGGGAATAGTAGTGGAAAAGTGTAAATATTGTGTCTGCATATTTCTCGCTATAGTTATGATAATGGAGGCAACGAAATTTTTAAAGATGACAACAGCTACAGGCACGGTAACGTATTAATCAAAGACAGATGCTGAACTGTCATATATCATCAATATTGGCACAGGTCGAGGAAAATATTTTTAACATTGTTTTTTTTTTTTTTTAAAAGAATTCATCTACAAATCTAGACTGAACGCTGAATAAATATTCATTGCAGGAAGATTTCAACTTGTTTCACGTAAATTAGTATCAGTCATTTCAAAGTGAGAATGCACAGATTTAATAATGTACAACACTAAACATTTGACAACTTGTATTTACTTTTGCAAAACGTTAATCTGTTATCCTTGATATAAAATAGATCAATCAACCATAGCTTGATTTTATTGTCTGTATTACCCAGCGTTCCTGTTTATTGCAAATTCAGTGTACGGCCTTCAAAGAAAACTTTAATATATTAATTTATTTAAGAAATGGATAGCACACACACACACACACACACACACACAGACACGCACACAGATATATATATATATATATATATATATATATATATATATATATATATATATATATATATATATATATATATATTGAAAGGACATATTTTTATTTATGGAAATATAGTTATTTAAGGTTCATGTAAGTAAAATATTGTCTTGAACTTTAACACGTAAGGCAGCACCAGGCCATGACAAATGGATAGCCGATCCTTGTAAAATGCATATGCATTGGAATTCGTTGGACCGTTTGAATACGTTTTATGGTCTGACAGTGTAAATGTCCGTTATAAGTGAAGATTTCGCACAGTTCTTTATACAGTTCTTTATATTACTTCATTCTAGAA
>JAECUM010058478.1:0-10484 GCA_016617855.1 Megalonaias nervosa | reverse complement strand
CACACACACACACACACACACACGCATATAATAATATATATATATATATATAAAAACAGAGAGTGAGAGAGAGGGGCAGACAGAGCGCGAGCGCAAGAGATAATGGTTGTCTCATTGTCGTTATTATAATGTATTATATGATAGCATCAAAAGATATTATATTGCAGCTGTAATTAAATCCTATGTCGAGAAGTCTGTGATGAAACATTCAATTGATCAATACGTAATTTCAACTACGGGTCGCGTCTTTGCCACTTCTTCTATATGAAAATACTGCATTTGAAGTACTTAATTATTTTTATGTCCATTATCTGTAAATATAACGATGGAGGCTGAATGCTAATCTTACTGACTAAAGCGCAGGAAACAAAGTTAGTCAGCTATTAAGACATAGTTTGGCTTTGGTTTTCAATTTTATTTTTCATCTACCACAGTCAAATTATCCGACATGGCCAAAACGTTAAAGTGAAACTGAAGAAAAACGTAATTGTACATTTGTACTTGTATTCACGTATTTATACGTTGCTATGACGTTTATCATTATTCATGGTAAGCAGCAGGGAGGGTGAACAGACCAATTTCTAGAAGAGTCCTTTTTTGAAAATAAAGCTTCCTACGAAAATGAAAATACAAGGTCAATAACGACAAACCGAAGCCTCTAACCGACCGAAACTCTCTCTAATTGGGTTAGTTCATTTTGTTACTTTATCTTTGACGTTTGTGTTTTCGTTTTGTATGCGTGATTGTTTACTTACCCGGACACTCTTTCGAGGTCGTCACCCTTCCTGCTGCTGTGTCTCTCAACCAAAAATTTTATCGAGACCTACATGACATCGAGACCGAGGACTGTGTAAATTTATCGTGATAAATCCATAAGTAATCGCTTGCGCGTGCGAGAAGAACCTTTTAAACTTAATTATATCCACGTCCCTGAACACCAAGTATGATGAATGTTTCACAGAGTGTGTGTATCGACTCCGCTAAATACAATAAGAAGATTACAGTTATCTCTGATCACTTTAGGTATTTGTATATATCGCTGAATAACATATATAACATCAGTGTTTTTGTGTCTGCCTCGGGAAAATATCCGAGCTGGATTTGATTGTTTGTCCAGCATGACATCATCGTATACTACGAGATCATTAATAAATCCATCGAGGTCATCTACAGATGGGGCTACATCGATATCGGTGATAAAATCAATAATATCATTACCGTCTTCATCCGACGACTTCGCTTCTTCATTATAATCTTTAAGCGCATCGTAGCATCGCTGATCATCTACAGATGGTGCCACTAAATAAAACTTATCTCACTTGAGCCATCTCATTATCAGGTTAAGCAACAATTGCGTCTTACCAGACCCAGACGGACTTATTATAATTGCTCTGATATAATTGATATAATTTGGTAACGCTGCATGATGCTTAATTGGCTCTTGCTTTCGTGTAGCTGAGAAATCAATGACATCCATGTTGTAGAAATATAATAAATAATATGAATTTATATTGTGTTCGATGCAGAGCACCCACCCACACAAGTGGATTAACAACAATAATAACCAAAAAGAAAAAGCATGCACTTACAGGCAAGTGTGTGAACTGTGGTACCAAAAAAATACAAATTTATCTCTAATAAAACAGGAGGAGATATCGCTGCTTCACTGGGCAAATTACCAGGAGCTCCATGGGCTAAGTATCTAGGAGACAAACATCTTCATGGATATAATGATTGTGGTCCTGGAACCCGAAATTGGTTTAGCACGACAAGCAATATAGCAAATTTATCTACCACCACCTAAAAAATTCAGTACGCACATTTTATGTCAGCACTCCCACTGAAGTTCATCAAGCAGATATTTTGTTTTTACCACACGATGCCATTAAAACAGGTAAACGTCAATCGTGCACATACAAATACGCGTTAACTGTCGTTGACGTTGCAAGTATGTATAAAGAAGCAGAGTCGCTATCCACTAAAATAGCAACTAAAGTTGCATCTGCGAACGAATTTATCAACGTGGCTGTCTACGATGGCCACAGTTGCTTTAGGTTGAAGCTGGCAAAGAATTTCGTGGTGAAGTAAACGTCGATGATGAAAAAACATAACTTCAAAATCAGACGAGGACATACCGCAATTCATAGCTATTCGGCAATCATTGAGCGATATAATCGAACACTTGCTGAACGATTGTTTGGATATCAGTATGCGCAGGAAATATCCCTTAACAAAAGTTCAGAAAGACATGAGATTTCGTGAATGGGTTGCAAGACTACCAAGTGTGATAGCTGCGTTAAATAATGAAATTACTCGTGCAATTTCTATGAAATCCATCAGCGCAATCACAATAAAACATATACCAATACAACAACATGGCTCTTTCTCAAAACAGCCAGTACTAGGTAACGTGACTGTAAGATATTTATATGAACCTGGTGAACTTGAAGGGAGTAAAACAAAAAAGAGCAACTGATCCTATTTGGTGTGTGACCACACATAAAATTTTCAGCGTGGAAAGATCCACGGGTAGACCTGCAATTTACAGACTAGATTCAACTGCTCCTCAGCGTGGATTTGTACGCGAACAATTACAAGTAATTCCTGAGGATACACAATTACCACCGCCTTCACTTCTGTGAAAGCAGAACACTAGCTCCTCGACGTCGATTTCATTCAAGACAAGTCAGCATCATATTTTCGCGTGTGTGACCAAGATTACTATTAATTCTATCTACGGTAAACTGTCTTGGATTATTATTCGAATACTGCCATAACATTACTGTGTTACAGCTCGCACAATGATTATTCTGTCGTTGTTTCAGTGTCATGATAAATTCAGCATCGAGATCAAAGTCGCTCATTTTTTAGCAGAGAGGGTGGACCCTACAAATTGATTTTCGAGCAAATTGCCTTAAAAATAACCTTTACCACGAAAACAATAAAAATACAAGGTCAATAACGCTAAACCAAAACTTCTAACCGAATCGAGATTCTCTCTACGGGGTTAGCTCAATTTTGTTACTTCGTCCCTGATATTTGTGTTTTTAAAATTTTGTGAGTGTTCGTTTATGTACTCGTGCACGCATTTTTGTAGTCCACCCTCTCTGCTGCTATAATTGAATAACTATTATATCAATAATGATTAGTAAAGCTCACTCAGCTAGATTAGCTCGTGAACGATTAGAGGCAACCAGGAGATATCTTCCGCTTCGTGATAGTGTTAAACAACAACTACAAGATCGTCAGGAAGCTACAGTTCAATTCACTGAAGGTACAGAACAGTTATTTAACCAAATCGTCGAACCAACAAAGAAAATTGTTACCGCAACTGAGGCAACACAAAGAGCTCTTGAAACATTACCTGGTGATATTGCTGGCCGTATTCAACCACCACCCGTTCAGCCTCCTCATCACAACCTGAAGAACGACCATAGCCCGTGCCAAGAGTCAGAATTAAGACAACAGATAAATTTACGGAGGAAGGCATTGCTGCTATTAAAAATCCAAACCAATTACTTCATATTTTCGCGTATGGACATCATGAAAGAGATAAGTATGTAAAACCCGAATATGTTAAAAATATGAAATCCGCCGATTGGATTAGGGATGTATATCGCATCGCTACTGATACTTAGCAAATCAGATCTGGGGAAGATATTAGAAATTTTAATATTTTTGAAGATGGAGTACGCGAGTATATTGAACAAGAAAAAGCTAGACAATAAAGGAAAGCTTCAAAAACAGAAAAGAAAAAAGCAGTGGAAACAACTGAACAATCATCAAGACCACAAAACCAAATTAAGAAAACATTTGAAGAACAATTAAAACGACAATTTGTACCAATACCAGCAGGCAAGGAAGAAGAAGATCAAGACGTTCCTGGCGCAACTGGAAGTGATATTAATACAAGTACAACAGGAAGTGGTCTTATTACTTGCCCCAATAATATTCTTGCAGATGTTGAACGACTAGAAATTCTGATTGGAGGAAAACGAGCTGGTAATAATTCTCCAGAATCATTAATGAAGCAACTGCTATTTGTCAGAGATTATTTACAGGCGGTATCATGGATATTAACGTGTATCAGTCCCTTTTTAATGAAATCGTCGATGATTATTACAGCGATTAAAGAAACTTTATAAAATAAGATGATCATACACAACGCTCAACGCGGACCTGTTATGGTCAGGGTGATAAATTCTCGATTACCTGTATACGAAGCGACTTACGGGGATGGACTCGGTGATGTTGTTCAAGGCTTATTTAAAAGAATAGCCCCAAAAGCAATACCAATTGCAAAACAATTAGGAATGAAAGCCATTGACGTTATTCGTGAAAAGGGTCTTAGAGCTGCCGGCGACGTTGCCAGTAAAGGATTCTCTGCAATCAAGGATAGACTATCACGAGTTGTACGACGAAAACCTCAGCCACCAGTAAAATTACCAAGTACTGAAGTGATGCCTGCAAATGTTAGTAAAATAATAAATCAAGCCGCAAATCAAAAACTAGCGGAGTTATCTGCCAGTACCAACGGTGCTGCCAAAGAAAAAAATATAACTGTAAGTTTAATGGCAGCAAGTGGTGCTCGTATTAGACGATAACAAATATAATAAAATGTTCAAACGTATATCTGATCCCGCATTTGACATGGATGCGCCGGTTCTCAAGGATGAATCCGTGCGTGATTATCAATATTATTCTTATGATGCACGACAACCATATCAGCGTGGGCGAATCGAATTACAAGTTAAGGATACAAGTAGATATTTCTTACCCGCGGAGGCATTTATCGAGGTCGAAGGTGAGATCTTAAGAGATGATAATAATGAATATAACGCTGATGTTAGAGTTGGTTTTGTCAACAACGGTATCATGGCGTTGTTCGACAGTGCTACGTATACCATCGACGGAAGAAATGTGGAATCTATTCAGAAGGACGACGATACTTGCAAGATACAGCTTCGATTACTCAAGATCAGATGGTCCGTCAATGATGTTTGTCAAGGATATTACTGACCACCCTGACAATAGACAGCATCTTTTGGTACAAACACCGGTTGCTACTTCAGCTGACCCACAACCGGCGGAAATGATAGCCCGACCCGCCAATTCATTTTCAATATTGTAGAGTTTTAATCCAGAATTCAACTTAGGAATCACAGCACGTCAGTCAGTGCTAACAGGTGTGCGTAGAAGATTACCATGTGCAATTCCACTATCACATATTTTTGGATTTTGCAGAAATGTCAGAAAGGTCATTTTCGGAGCCAAGCATACAGTTGTACTTGTAAGAAAAGCTACCGACAATGATGCAATCTGGCGACCTGCTGGTGATGCTGGTAAAGTAATAATAACAAAACTTTCATTGTCGATGCCAACAATGACTCCATCGATCACCGAAGAACAACGACTACTTTCCTTTATGAATCAAGGTGGTAAATCAACATTATCATGGTTGACAACAACTACAGATGCGGTACAAAGTAATATTGATGGTTTATTCACATGGCAGATAGCATCAAAGCAAGGTGTCTCAGCACCGCGACATATATTTTTGCGCTCCAAAATGCTACACGAGTAAATTCACAAACACGTAGTATAATGATATTTGACCAACTTGGCGTCACAGAAGTTTCGTTGAGGATAAATGGACATCAAGAACCTTCCGAGGATATATTACTAGATTTTGCTAACAATCATGTAGTACGCGCATATCATCGTTTAATGTCGTTTATGGGACGTGATCAAAATGTTGACACTGGTTTACAAATATCACAGCTAGATTTTATAACGCAGTATCCGATATATTACTTTTCACTGGAACTTTTAGATTTATTCAGACAAGCGGTCGTTGATATACATTTTCGAGCTCGCGTAAACCGAGGAGCTATTGCTAATTACAGAGCGATCGCTGTTATACTCAGTGATAAAACAATGTTGCTTGAAGGTGTTGGTGGTCGAATGAGAGTCGTTGATGCTCCAGTGGAAAATATGTAATTATTGATTTAAAAGTCAGAATAATAATTATAAATGTCATATCATCATGTTAGTGTCAGTCTGACTCCAGATCAGATTAAAAAATTACAAACAGCATCAAAAGAAAACTGTGCAGTAAAAATATCGCTAAAGCGAGAACAGATCACGGGCGGTTCAAATAAACTACCTCTAACAGAACGTCAGCTCAAACATTTCAACGAAGCCAAACGATCAAAGACCGGTATACGACTTAATCTTTCTGCGGGTGCTATCAAAGACATCGCTAAGACGGGTGGTATATTTCCACTTCTCGCAGCTATTCCAGGAATAATAGCCGCTGCAGCCCCGGCTGTTGCAAAAGCTGCTGCGTTAGGCGCAGTTGGAACAGTGGCTGGGATGGCACTAAAGAAAGCAACTGGAAAAGGAATTAAAAAATAAAAGGGAAAGGGTCTAAGACTGCCAGGGACTTTACCTTGGTACGGAAAAGGATTAAGAATTCCAGGGACTCGTTGACTTTCCCTATATCCAATTTTGATTTACTCGATGTTGCTGAGCGATTAAATATAAAAAAAAAAAACTTCAGAGGTGTTTTTATGCGTGATGAATTACCACACAAACCAAACAGCGTTGAAACCGGTATCATTAATCTCGATAAAAACTCTGGTCCATGTACTCATTGGCTTGCGTACACGATTGATCCACGTGGAATTGTTTATTTCGATTCGTATGGGTTGGCGCCACCAAAAGAACTTTTAAAATATCTTAACAGACTTCAAAATATTCCAATCTGGTATTCAACGCTACCAACACAAAAAACCGACCCGCCGATATGTGGCCGTGAAGCACTTGCTGTACTCGATGCTATTTCAAAATCTTCCGATGCACCTCATAAAGTTGTAAGCACGTACACGAGTTCTGTTTTAAAATGATCACTAATCGTATAATGGTTGATATTTATGGAAGATCCTTTACTAGTGCTTTCGCTGGCAAGAAGAAAGAAGATATCGATTTATCAAAATACGCGACTAAAGATGAACTTGCTGACATTATGAATCTTTCTGGAGCTGACCGAGATGAAGTTGTCGTTTTTCAGGATAGATATGGTGTCTTAAAGACGAGTAATATTAAGTGGATTGACATAATTCGTAGAGTTCTCGGCGCTACCACAGGCAATATTCCAATATTCACTGGCGGTGGTAGAATCAGAGACTCAAATGTATCAATCACAACTATCAGAGATGAAATTAAGAAAAGTGTTGCTGATCGTTTACGATCCACTGGTAATATAATGACAGGTGGACTCAACATGAATGAAAATAAAATCGTTGTTTTAAGAGAACCAACCAGCTATGAAGATGCTGCAACATAGAAATATGTGGATGATAAAGATTCTACAATCGATGATAAACTAACCACGTTGCGAGCCGAGTATGACGTTCATGTAAATATGTTTTTAAATACTCGTAGAAATTTTCAAAAACTTAATAAAACCGCTGCAGATTTCTTTGGAAGTCCACCAACCGTCGATATAAAACTCACTGATATTAACGCGAGACTCAATGATATTATCAGTGGAATTCCTGATATCGTTCAAAAAACTAATCTGATTAAAATTCCTCACAAACAGATTAACAATATCGTATACTCAGTATCATCAGGATCATCAACATGGACACCGCAAAATAGCACTATTAAACACACAGCTGAAGTAACCGGTGTGTACAGGCTGTCAGTATTTAGCGGTGTAAAATTTAGCATATTTACCACATATCTATGGCGTCATTCAACCGATACATTTTCTGGAACCGTGTCTATTGTATTAAATAAAGATAACGAAGAAATATTTATACTGGACCCATCCGATAAAAAAAATAACCACAGCGTTTTACTGGTGGCGTCTGGAATTTGTAGCTGAAACAACTCAATTAATTACTTAATATAATATAAATGATAGACGTCCAAAAATACAGATACGATCAAGTATGCATGTGGCAAACTAAACTGAAAAATACCGTTGACAATTATACGGTAAAAATAAAAAAATATCGCAGACGTGCAATCGTCACTGATATAATTGTGTATTCAGTTTCCTCTGTCGTTGCTGGAACGGGTGTAATATTATCAACAGTAACAATGACTGCGCCTGTAGTTGCAACGATTATCGTTTCATCCGTAACAACCATTACGGGTATTTTCAATACTATCATAAAAAAGATAGCTACATGCGCAAACACAAAATTACATGAGTATATGGTAAAATTAGACGCTGCAACAAAAGCGTATTTTAAACTATCATCGTTGATTTCGTCGTACATCAGTGATGGTAAGATATCCAATGAAGAATTCAGTACGATGATAAAAAGTTATAATGAAATATTTGAAGAAAAAATAACTGAAGATAAGACAATTGATTTGAAATAATAATAACAATAATGTCTTCAGAACTATTACAGCAGATTGTTACTAACACGACCCCGATGAAAACAACAATGATATCAGCGAGTTCAACTAATCCTGAATTTAGAATTAATTTTCCAACTGCAATTCCAGCATCAGAGATAGCACTTGTACAATTACGGGTTTATTATAGCTGGCCAAATATTAGATCAAAATCATTGGTGGATTATCCGCAAATAACTCATTATTGTTTTCTTATAAAAATAAACCTGATGGAACTCCAGATTGGCAAGTTGTTGATATTCCTACGGGCAGTTATCAAATCGAACAGATCAACGATGAATTTCAACGTAGGATTAAATCTATAACAAGGCGAGAATCTAAAATCGCAATTACGGTTCACGAACCAACATTATCAGCTGCGATAAAAATATCAACGCGGATTACTCCGTTGATATATATCAATCATCGATCAGAACTGTTTTAGGATGGCCAGAAGTTTCACCGGCGGCGTCAACGACAATACCGCCAGAACCACGCCAAGGAGAGGTTTTTTTTTTTTTGCAAAAGAAGTAGATTATTCAAGACATTTCAGTTATGACAAACCGCTGCGTGAATATACCGACGATAAAACTGGTCAGGCTTATAACACTGTAGAATATGATAAAGCAAAACGTTAAGGAACAACAAGAATTTTTGTTGGACCTGAGCAAGAAGGATTACCTGTTAGCGAAAATTATATGAAATCTTACTCGGACGAAATCAAGTCCGAGCATGCAAGATTTCTCAGCGAGTTAAAAAATTTATTTTCAAGTATTATCACGCACTATTCCGAAGACACAAAACAGCAGATCATTGAAACGATAAAAGTCTTAAATGCAATTACAAAAGATCTTTGGCGCTAAAAGAAAGTTAATAACCTACTTTAGTGATGCAGGATCACAGCAAGTTACCAAACATTATAAAATAACAGATCAACAGTTACAAAAATTTATATTTCCGGGATTTGACGATGATGAACTAGAAAAATCAGTCAACGATGTTATCAGTGAGAACATTCCAAAAGTTCTTGACGCGTAGAGAAAAATACCCACCCACCCCCGCCAACAATTCTCCGACACAACAATGATCCATACGGCGAAGGCAGACATGTTTCTCCGGGAATTGTAAATATAACATCAACTATCGCAAGTCAATCTAGTTTGTGACGTCGTTGATGGAAGTTATCAAGTAGATTTACAAAAATCCGGCCAGGCCCAGCAAGGATACATTCTGTATTCATTTACCCCTCAAGTACCACCAGGGTATTTGATTGTATCAGAACCAATTAAGCCTGTTTATTTAAGATGTCACAATCAATTATTATCAAGAATAAATTTCAAACTTACCGACCAACTTGGATACTTGTTGGATTTGAGATCGGAGTCATTGCTTATAAATCTGTATGTACGATCGTACATTGTCATTGACTCCCGTAAAGAAAAAAAAAAGATGCCAAATAAAATTATCTGAATCTGACTTTATTCTGAATCTGATTCTGAATTATTATTATTATTATTATTATTATTATTATTATTATTATTATTATTATTATTATTATTATTATTGTTGTTATTATTATTATTATTATTATTATTATTATTATTAGAATCTGATTCAGAATCATTATCAGAATAAAATTATTATTATTATTATTATTATTATTATTATTATTATTATTAGAATCTGATTCTAAATCATTATCACAATAAAATTATTATTATTATTATTATTATTATTATTATTATTATTATTATTATTATTAGAATCTGATTCTGAATCATTATCAAACTAAAATTTTTATTATTATTATTATTATTACTATTATTATTAGAATCTGATTCTGAATCATTATCAGAATAACATTGTTATTATTATTATTGTTATTATTATTATTATTATTATTATCAGAACCTTCTTCTGAATCATTATCAAAATAAAATTATTATTATTATTAGAATCTGATTCTGAATCATTATCAGAATAAAATTATTATTATTATTATTATTATTATTATTATTATTATTATTATTAATATCAGAATCTTATTCAGAATCATTATCAGAATA
>JAECUM010058477.1:0-17393 GCA_016617855.1 Megalonaias nervosa | reverse complement strand
TGATAGTTATGACAAATGTATTCTTTATTGATTTTTAATATAATAATAAAAACATTCTCCAATAATGTGTGAAAATGATACATGATTATACTATTGCTGTGTACATGCATATATTATATAGGGTCATAATCATATCCTAATTCTCTTTTCTCATATTAGAATTTTTACAATGTGAAAACTTGCACAATGCACCAAATATCAAAGACAACACCAGCACAGTTCTTCAGATTAAAGATGTCTTTAAAATGTCTTTGCGTGATTGTCTTCTTTACAGTGCAGTCACAAAAGTGATTTCTTAAATTTGGTATGTCTCATCAAATGTCAAACAAGAATTAGATCTTTCGACAATGATTATTATGAATTTATTAAATATAGATTCTCTCCGTATAACGTATATGGACTTTTGTAAACAATACATCTAAATCTTAAATTCAAAATTAACATGTAATATTATATACCCTTTCAAAAAGCAGTGGTTCGTTAACTACGAAATACAGCGCACACGGTAAAAGCTTTAAGTATGGAAACAGGTATATACTCGACCGTGATAAACCACCTTAAGTAAGCCAGATAAGAAGTGAACATGCTTAGAACTACAAATAAAGTAATGCAAAACATCTGGTATATATCAAGGACGTGCAATATCTAATAAGTTATTAAATGCGATGTATTATGAACATTTATATATATCGTCACAAGTATATCATATCAATCCTGGGAAAGATGCATATTGAAGGGGCCATTAGCTGAACATGAAGCAATTATGCTTAACACTGGGCCTAAGGGGAAAAGAACGTACTGTAACTTTTTGAGTTACTGACCTTAGATAATTAAGTGATATTACTATCACCAGCAGTAGATATGCTAGTCACAGCTCTCTATTACAAGAAATCGTCTTTAACAGAAAAATACTAAATTGCAGTACAAACTTATCTATGCTGATGAAGGTTTTTACATAGAAACCTGATTCTGCACCGCAAATTATAAATCGACCGTGAAAGCTATATATAATTTGAAAGGTTCATTACTTCTCCGCAGGTTATGCATTGGTGTTCATAACGCAAAGTAGATGGCTCAAAGGATTTAACGTCGTGCAGTCTGGCTAATAGGTCCTGAAGCAAAACAGAAGGATCTTGTTGCTCACCAACTTCAATATCCCAATACTCTGGCACAGCTTGTATTACATCCTATAAAAGAACAAGAGTTGTATTGAAACAGTCATATCATTTTTATTACGTTTTCACACATGCTTTAGGACTTATTTTAACATTACAGTATACGATGTATCGCATTTCCATGGACTTTCATGAATTTGGAAATTCCTATTAGACAAGGTTTGTGTACATACCAATATGTCGTCCACTGAATGTACGACCTTTTCATCAGTTTCCATAAGAAGAAGATGCATCTTCTCCTGCAAAATATCCAGGACTGGATCTGTTTTTCCTCCCTCTGAAATTGGATTGTAAATAACGAAATATAAACATAAAATTCAAAGCAACAACAACAACAACAATAATAATAATAATAATAATAATAATAATAATAATAATAATAATAATGTCCTATCATAAATCAGATTGTAATCATCATTGGAAAGCAGAGACATGTTTATGTGCCAAATGTTTGTCAATTTCACAGAGAATATACACCTCAAAATAGTAAAATATGAATTACATTTGGTAGCAAAATAACATTATTGAAAATAATGATTATAATAATCATCATCATCATCATCATCATCATCATCATCATCATCATCTCTAATGATAACTTTTTAGACTTTCATCATCAGGCCGCCCAGTAGTATATGTTAACCGCATACAGTTTAGCAGAGATGTCACAAAGATGTCTTCACAATACAACTGTACACCAAATTATGTTAGATTTAAAAAAAAAACAAAAAGAAAAACAAAAAAAAAAAAAAAATTTTATGTGTTAAATTATAATTTTTGTTTCAACGCGGATCATGTCTGTATTAACAAATATGGAGAATGCTAACATTACAGCTAGTTAAATATCGTGTTGATATGAAGCAGAACACAAACCTTTCTTGAAATAAACTGTTATGCATAACGTAAAAGTATTTGTACCAGAATGAAAATAAATCGTACTAGACATCATCAACCAGAGAATAACGACGAAGACAAAAGTCGTTTCAGACGTTAAGAATATAAAAATGTAAAGATTGCAAAGATCCGATAGTATTTCCTTACATGGAAGAATATTATGCAGGCCCGTGTGCGTGTGTGACGTGAACGTATGAAGGCACCGACAAAAAGGAAATTAATTGTAAAACGGGTGTCACGCCGTATTATTGAGAACAAACACACACAAAATATTCTTAAGCAACGTTTCGACATTCAGCGATTGCATCAGGAGGCATGGTGATAGGTGTAAATATGGTCTGATTATGAAAATTATTAAGTACAAAAAGGTGACAATCTAGCAGAATATTTTGCAGCGTGCTGCATTGAGTAAACGGAAAAATAGAGCGTATTTGTTGTACCAACAGCCATGGATGATTACCCTAATGGTCTGCATTAATGATATTAATATATAGTCTCTTATGAATTATTTGACATTGGAATTCTTTTTAAAAAAATGGCTGCTATGGTCCACCACATGGAAGCTAGAAGATGAAGGGGGGTCGGTGGCAGTAACGGCGAGCACGGTTCGGACGTACTTACGTAAGTAGACAAAGGGTCAGATATAATATACCATGCAAAGAATCAGCGAAAACAATGAGGTTCATATTTGCAAGTGTAACATTGCCAAATAATCTTGAACCATTTCCATAATACAAGAATCAGAATGTATGTAACTTTAAATCTAAGATAATACAAATCTTTAACTAAATTTGATTTCTACAAAGTACCGTTAACGAGTCGAAACATTTTTGTACAAGCTTAATATGCTGTTAATATAACCAGCATAATCAGTATATGCAAGTAAATAATAATTCAATGACGAAAACTGATACTTGCTGAAGTTGGTGATTGAACTGGTTGAGGAATGAAGCAGTCCTTCACAATTTTTCGTTGCTTGTATCATGGAATTGAGCCAACAATTGTTGTGTTTATTTTCCAGTCCATGTCCAGGCTGATCAGCCTTGTCTGATCAAACGATTAGAGATTTTTGTAGGAAGTTCTCTTTCGTCTCTGATAAAGCCGGGTAGACCGTAGTAATTGCACTCTTCTTTATCATGTTTTCACCTTGCTCCATGACATCAGACGGTCGCTTGGTCTTCATGTTTTCACTTTGTGCCATGACATCAGACGGTCTCTTGGTCTTCATGTTTTCACTTTGCGCCATGACATCAGACGGTCTCTTGGTCTTCATGTTTTCACTTTGCGCCATGACATCAGACGGTCTCTTGGTCTTCATGTTTTCACTTTGCGCCATGACATCAGACGGTCTCTTGGTCTTCATGTTTTCACCTAGCTCCATGACATCAGACGGTCTCTTGGTCTTCATGTTTTCACCTAGCTCCATGACATCAGACGGTCTCTTGGTCTTCATGTTTTGACTTAGCTCCATGACATCAGACGGTCGCTTGGTCTTCATGTTTTCACCTTGCTCCATGACATCAGACGGTCTCTTGGTCTTCATGTTTTCACCTTGTTCCATGACATCAGACGGTCTCTTGGTCTTCATGTTTTCACCTTGCGCCATGACATCAGACGGTCTCTTGGTCTTCATGTTTTCACCTTGCGCCATGACATCAGACGGTCTGTTGGTCTTCATGTTTTCACCTTGCTCCATGACATTAGGCGGTCTCTTGGTTTTCATGTTTTCACCTTGTCCCGTGACATCAGACGGTCTCTTGGTTCATGTTTTCACCTTGCTCCATGAAATCGGACGGTCGCTTGGTCTTCATGTTTTCACCTTGCTCCATGACATCAGACGGTCGCTTGGTCTTCATGTTTTCACCTTGCGCCATGACATTAGACGGTCTGTTGGTCTTCATGTTTTCACCTTGCTCCATGACATTAGGCGGTCTCTTGGTTTTCATGTTTTCACCTTGCCCCGTGATATCAGACGGTCTCTTGGTTCATGTTTTCACCTTGCTCCATGACATCGGACGGTCGCTTGGTCTTCATGTTTTCACCTTGCTCCATGACATCGGACGGTCGCTTGGTCTTCATGTTTTCACCTTGCCCCGTGACATCAGACGGTCTCTTGGTTCATGTATTCACCTTGCTCCATGACATCGGACGGTCGCTTGGTCTTCATGTTTTCACCTTGCGCCATGACATCAGACGGTCGCTTGGTCTTCATGTTTTCACCTTGCTCCATGACATCAGACGGTCGCTTGGTCTTCTTTACATCTTTGGCATTTCATTTCTTTGGAGTTGGAATCTTCTTGGGAGGCGAGAAATACCTCGGTTTAGTCTGTGAAGTCTTTGCTTCCGTTCTCCACTGTTCCTTTGATACGTCAATATCGTCTTGTTTAACTGTGGGTGTTTCTATCTCGATTTCCTTTACTATTTTTTGATGCGTTGTTGATTTCATGCTATGCTCATATTCCCTGCATCTTCCTATTATGTTTAAATGCAACATCCTGATAAACCTCCCAGCACACTGTCGGAGTTTCTTTTTAAAGATGTCGTATTTCACAATCCGGAATCAATATTCTACGAAACAATTTGTGCCTCTGGTACTATCTTGTGATGAAGTTTGTTGCTTCAAAAGTAAACCACCCCAAAGTGGATAGATATATAAGCACCATTCAATTACATCAAGTGTTTTAACATTGTGGTATGAATTCCTTCGACATGTTGTTTCAGTACATTGTTTCGTCATTTCTTTGCTTTGCGACCTAATGACTTCAAAGTATTTTTGGAAAGGTGATGAAGCTCGTATTGTCGCGCCTGTCTCAATTTCAACGTTAGTTTCCAATTCTGGTGCATGTATACTCGAGACCTCATCTGCATGTGGAAGTAATGCTATTCTTCTATGAATTTTTTTCTACTGACTCCTGTACAGTGTTGGTCACAAACTCTGAACCCAAAAGTATACATATGGAATAATATAGGTCGGCGGCTTGACTTAAAGTATACGAGTTTTGCAGCAATGCAAAATAAAATGTGGAGTACTCGGCCAGTCCTTTGTCATCTGTCACTTTTGAAAGTCTGTCGCGCACTCGTTGATCAGATGAGCCGAACATAAGTGCACCTTTGTGAATTTAGCTAGCGATGTTGATTAACTTGGTATTTCCAAGGCTCTGTTCAAATACCGTGTTATGTTTTCTTGATTGCGAATCAAAAGAACAGCATTTAATCATAGCCCACGAATAATCCAGTTCTATACGGGCTGGCTGCACCACCGTCCATGTCCTATATAAAGTGAGCAGTGCTTGCTTAACTCTATCAAGAAGGAGAGAAATCATGGTTGTCGTGTGCTCGTTTGTTATCATCTCTGCAATTGGGATGGGGGCTCCTTTGATTTGTGGCCCTTTAAAACAGCAGCATAATAAAATATTTCCTTATTTGAATCTTTTAATTTGCGAACGACAGAGCCAGTAGCATCAAGGTACAACACCCCCTCGTCGGTCTTCACCTTTTTACGAGGAAGCTGCAGCTGTTTCTCTGAAAAGAGTATCGCTGTAAAAGGTGAAATGGAAAGGAACTGAACATAACCGCGTACTGCGAACTTTCTTTGTCACAATTTTCCAGTCATCATCATCCAAGTTGTGTTCCTTGTTTCTCATTATTGTAGATTTCATAGCACTTGCTTGGTAGAAGCGTCGGTACGATTTCCAGCATCGAATGCAGTGTTTTTTGTCCATTCTACCTAATACCTCATAATGCAACTCAGATGCACCAGACCTTTCTATCTGTTGTTTATATTCTTCTCGTTTCTTACCACGTAATTGCAGCCGCCTTTCTTCGAATTCTTAGTGTCTCACTTCACCTTTTCTTGTCACTTTGATCTGTACACCATTTTTGGATAAATGTTTCGGCTTCTTCTGTATCTCAAAAACTGAATTGGGCACAGTTATCAAACTGGCAGTTGGCTTTCCCATAGAAATAACGAGCATTTTTCTTGGGAGTACCCTTTTTCTTCACTCTGTTATATGTGAACCTAAGTACACAAGATGGAACATTTCCGACACCTTCTGAGTTAAAATGTCTGTCCAATTTCCACGTAATTTCCTTTGACTTTCGTACTTACTTGGTTTAATTTGTGTCCACTCGTCTTTTGACAAGCATACTTCAAAAGATTCTGGCAATTCTATTTTGCGGTATCGTTCGGAAGCATTGTCTTTCTTCTCCATAATTTCTTTTCCATCAGAGCTACTCCTGTCGTCCTCAACGTTTGCACTTTTACTCAAGTAATTAGATTCTTCTATGATATCCTGTGAACATGAGACGTCGAAATTATGAACCGGCATATTGTCTGAATTACCATTTAAAAGGCTCACCTCATCTTCATCCTTACATGTTTCATGGTCTTGAACAAATCCTTGTACTAAGTAAACATTTGTTCTAAACATTTCATCTCCTGTAGAAGAGATTTTTCAATTGTCTGCACCGGAATCTTCCAATTTCATTTTCTCAGCCAGGGCAGTTTTTCCTTGTCAGTGATGCTCTGAGTTTCTAAATTGTTGCAAAGACCATGATATAATTTGATGTCATCTTTACCAGTCGTCTCTTCTAGTACAACTCTGCACTACTTTTGCGGTCTTAACGTCGT
Source organism: Megalonaias nervosa (assembly GCA_016617855.1). Taxonomy (NCBI): domain Eukaryota; kingdom Metazoa; phylum Mollusca; class Bivalvia; order Unionida; family Unionidae; genus Megalonaias; species Megalonaias nervosa. Next base: position 10,694 of record JAECUM010058477.1, on the reverse strand, counting down.
CTTTCATCATTAGTAAAAATATATCCGTCTGATGCGAATTTATCCATCTGGATATCATCGGATGTATTATTTCTAAATCCATCCTTGGCATTGTCTTCCACAAAGGACTGTGAAACGTCATCTCTTGATCTAACCGTAGCATCTATTGCATACGAAAGTTTGCAATGGTCTGAATTTGCTGCATATAACGAATCTTCCAAGTCGACTTCCTGGCAATGACGGCTTGTTTGTCATAGGTGCCTACCATACTGGAATGACTGTACTCACTATCATACTGTATGGAGTAATTTTTTTCTTATTTTGGAAGTTCTTTCAAACGGGGAAATAAATCTGAGTCTCTTCCGGTATAAACATGGCCATTTCTTCTTTAATGGTAAAATATACTCATCCGAATTGTATCTCCTTGATCTCTGTCGTTTTCGTCTGTCTCTAACAAGTGGCTCTCCATCCTGAACAGGTTTGAAGAAATTTCCAAGCAACTTGCGAGAAACCAGAATTACCTTCATTCTGTTGTATGCAGAGCTGCCTATACCAATGTGTTCGCACAAAAGTCCGGCTAATGACTGGGTGATTTTTGTACGATTCATCGAGATTGCATAGCCGTTCTACATGAAGGTGATGCAAGCCCTTCTTTAAGAGATTTAAATCGATCTTTGATTTTATCCACATCGCAACTTTTGGATTGTACAAATTCTTCAAAATGTATTTGTTAGCCACCATGGATACCTAATACAAATATACACACATCTTGATAAGTCATGTCATGTGGCGATTTTATGGTGTACCCACTTTGGACTATTATCTTCAGTTAATTGCTAGTTACAAATACAGCGAAGAAATCAATATAGAACACATCATATACAATTTGATCATACTGATCTTCTTAGATTGGGAACATTTATTCTCTTTTGCAGTTTATTGTCATATTAATGTACAGCCCAATACAAACATGCATACACACAGAGTTATAAACATGTTGCCCTAGACCTAAGATCCATTTTCAGCGTGAAGGTGTTTGTGATGAGTGGTGGACCTAGGCGTTATTTTGTTTTAGGTTTCCTAGTATATCTTAGAAGACGGGGCACAAAGTTACTAAGTGTTTTCCTCATAGGTTGTTGAAGGGGATATGGTGTATGGGGGACGGCTTTTGGGATGCATACCTAGTATGTTTCAACTTATTGAGTAATCACTTAGAGTAGTTTGGTCAGCGATTTGAGTTGCTTGATAAGCACTTCGAGTGGTTCTCTTAGCTCTTTGAGCGGTTTCGTAAGCTAATAGAGTGTTTCGGCAAGGTCTTCAAGTAATTAGGTTACATTTCTGCGAGTCTGATAAGCGTTTCTAAGTAATCGCTTAGGCGAAAGCAGGATAAAATTCGGCTCGCTATGCATGCTTTTGTGTCAGCGGTTGTTAGCAGGAGATCATATTTGTTGTCCAAATATTATCTAAGAACATGCTGCAAGGATCACCTTCAGCGAATAAACAAAGAAGAGTGTTCATCTTGTCCGTGCCGCTCATTTCCATACGGGGGGGGGGGGAACAAACCGCAATAACGTCAAATCGTGTGGGTTAGCTAATTTTTGTTACTCCATCGTTGACGTATTTTTTTCACATTTTAGGCGTGTTCGTTAGCCTGCCGCCCACTCACTGTTGGTCGTCACACTCTCTGCTGAAAAAATCATTATTATATCAATAATGGAAGCACACTCTGCTAGACTAGCTCGAGAAAGACCAGAGGAATTAAGAAATATCTCCCCGTTCGTGGTTCTGTCAAACAAAAACGACAAACGCGTCAACAAACACCGGAAGAATTTACCAAAGAAATAGAACAGTTATCTAAACCAATTATAGAGGCTACTAAAGGTCTTCTTCCCGCATTAGATCAAACTGCTGAAGCAACTAAAAAGATAGCGAAAAGAACTAAAAAAAACAAAACAAAGTCTGCGAGAACTTCCGGCTAAAATAACTGCTGCTCAGCTAGTGCAAGAAATACCTGAGGATATAGACCAAGCGGAGGTTGATACACCAGAACTAGAATCAAAAGCAAGAGCCAGGGTTAATATGGTGGACAAATTTACTGAAGAAGGTATTGTTGATATAAAAAAAATCTGAAACAATTAGCTATGATGGCTATGAAAAGCTATGATGATCGAGAGAACGTTTTGAAACCTGAATACGTTAATTATGCTGTAAGTCGTGATAATTGGTATAAATGGACATATCGTATATACTACGACGCTGATCAAGCTCGAAATAGTGATACAAAATATATTGGATTTATGAGATAGATTAGTATCTTACATGGCTACAACTATCACCAGAACAACGACAACAACAACAACAACAACTACGACAACAACAACTAAAACTACAACAACTACAAAAAACAACCAGTCCAGTATTAAGTGAGGAAGAAAAATACCATGATACCTCCAGTGCAACTGGAAGTGGTATTGCTACTCAGGGAAGTGGCCTTATTACTTGTCCCAATAATGTCCTTGCTGTTGTTGAACGATTAGAGATTCTGATTGGCGGAAAACGAGCCAGTAATAATTCCCCATAAATCATTAATGAGATAACATCAATTTGTCAACGATTATTTACAGGCGGTATTATGGATATTAATGTTTATCGGTCCCTCATCGATGAAATTGTTGACTCATCGATGAAATTGTTGATGATTACCACAGTGATTGCTGCTGTTAGATACAATGACTAAAATAAAATGATCGTACATAATACTCACCGTTGACCGATCATGGTCAGAGTGATAAATTCGCGATTACCAGTATACAAAGCGTTCTACGGTGATGGACGCGGTGATGTTTTTCAGGGTCTATTCAAAAGGTAAGCCCCAAAAGCAATACCGATTGTAAAACAACTGGTAATGAAAGCTATTGACGTTGTTCGTGATAAAGGTATTGGTGCTGTTGGTGATGTTGCCAGCAAAGCATTCTCAGCAATCAAGGATAGACTTGCTCGATTAATAAGACGAAAGCCGCAACCAGCAAAATTACCCAGCACTGAAGTTATGCCTGCGAATGTTAGTAAAATAATAAATCAAGCTGCCAATCAAAAACTAGCAGAGTTGGCTGCCAACACCATTGGTGTCGAGAAAGAAAAAAAAAATATAACTGCTAGTCTGATAGCAGGAAGTGGTTTTCGTGTTAGACGATAACAAATATAATAAAGATGTTCAAACGTGTATCTGATCCCGCATTCGACATGGACGCACCCATTCTCAAAGATGAATCGATACGTGATTATCAATATTAGTCTTATGACGCACGAGAGCCAAATCAGCGTGGGCGAACTGAGGTGCAAGTTCAGGATACAAGCAGATATTTCTTACCCGCTGAATCATTTATTGAAGTACAAGGTGAAATTCTGAAAACAGATGATACTGAACATGGAGCTGGTGATAGAGTTGGGTTTGTTAATAATGACATTATGGCGTTGTTTGGCAGTGCTACATATATCATCGACGGAAGAAATATTGAATCAATTCAGAAGGACGTCGACGTTGCCACGAAAATAGTGGGTCTAGCAAGATTTTTCGATGATTATTCAAGATCAGTTGGTCCGTCAATGATGTTTGTCAAGGATATTTCTGACCACCCTGACAACGGACAGTATGATATAAGACGACCAAGAAATAATGCCGGCGCTGCTGATGTTGATGTGGAAAACATGATCATTAGCGTTAACCCATAATTCAACTTAGGATTCGCAGCACTTTGATCAATGCTAAAAGATAGACGTAGAAGATTTTCCTGTGCAATTCCACTGTCACATATCTTTGGGTTTTGCAGAAATGTCACAAAGGTTATTTTTGGAGCCAAGCATATAGTCATACTTGTAAGAAAAGCTACTGACGGTGATGCAATCGGGCGACCTGCTGGTAATGCTGGTAAAGTAGCGCTGACTAAACTTTCATTGTGGATGCCAGTAATGACTCCATCAGTAACTGAAGAACAACGTCTGCTTTCTTTTATGGAACAAGGCGGTAAATCGACATTATCATGGTTGACGATGACCACCAATGCTATTCAAAGTACAATTAATGGTTTATTCACATGGCAGATAGCATCACATCAAGGTGTCTCTGCGCCGCGACGTATATTTGTTCCTTTCCAAGATGCTGCACGAGTAAACTCACAAACACGTAGTATAATGATATTTGACAAACTTGGTGTTACTGAAGTTTCTTTAAGGATAAATTGACATCAAGAACTATCTGACGAAGTATTATTGAGTTTTGAAAATAACCATGTTGCACGTGGGCATCATCACTTGATGACATTCATGGGACGTGATCAGAATATTGATACTGGTTTACAAATATCACAACTAGATTTTACAACACTGTATCCGGTCTATTATTTTTCGCTGAAACATTTGGATTTATTTAGGCAGTCTGTTGTTGAACTCGTGTGGTTCGAAGCGCTATTGCAAATTACAGAGCAATAGCTGTTTACTCAGCGACAAAACAATGCTACTTGAAGGTGTTGGTGAACGAATGAGAGTCATTGATGCCCCAGCCGAAAACATGTAATTAAATCGCTCATGATATTATGATGTCATTTCATCATGTTAGTGTCAGTTTGACTCCTGATCGGATTTTAAAAAAAACTACTATCAATATAAAAAATACCCCCCAAAACCGTGGAATAATATATCACTATAAACGAACAAATCCAAGGTGGTTCATACAAACTATCACTGACAGAACGTCAGCTCAAGCACTTCAATGAAGCCAAACGATCAAAGAAAGGTGTACGATTTAATCTTTCTGCGGATGCCATTAAAGACATCGCTAAGACGGGTGGTATATTACCACTTCTTGAAGCTATACCAGCGTTGATAGCCGCTGCAGCCCCAGCTGTTGCAAAAGCAGCTGCACTTGGCTCTGTTAGAACTGCTGCTGGGATTGCACTTAAGAAAGCAAAAGGAAAAGGAATTTAAAAAAAAAAAAAAAAAAGGAAAGGGTCTAAGACTGCCAGGGACCCCATATTCGTGGCACGGAAAGGGTTTAAGACTGCCAGGGACAGTTCGTTCATTCTCCCCATGTCTAATTTTGATTTAATTGATGTTGTTAAGAAACTAAACATCAAAAACTTCAGAGGTGTTTTTATGCGTGATCAATTACCGCACAGACCAAACAATGTTGAAACCGATATCATAAATCTTGATAAAAACTCTGGCCCTGGTACTCATTGGGTTGCATCCGCATGGAATTGTTTACTTGGATTCTTTTGGGTTGGCACCACCAAAGGAATTTTTAAAATGTATTAATGATCTCAATACACGAATCTGGTATTCAACATTACCAACACAAAAATTAACGGATCCGCCAGTATGAGGCCGTGAAGTGCTCGCTGTACTCGATGCTATGTCAAAATCTTTCGATGCACCTCATAAAGTTGTACATGAGCATACATCATCGTCCAACGATTTAAATAATCGCTGTTCGTATAATGGTTGATAGTTATGAAAGGTCCTCCATCAAAGATAAGTAAAATAAGATGATATCGATTTATCGAAGTACGCTACCAAAGACGATCATGCTGATATTATGAACCTGTGAAGATTTGACCGGGATGAAGTTGTTATTTTTCAGGATAAATACGGTGTTTTAAAGACGAGTAATATTAAGTGGATTGACATAATTTGTCGAGTTCTCGGTGCTACCACGGATAATATTCCAGTATTTACTGATGGTGGTAGAATCAGAGACTCAAATGTATCAATCGCAACTATCAGAGATGAAATAAAAAAAGTGTTGATGATTGTTTACAATCCACCGGTGATACAATGACAGATCAACACAACATGAATGGAAATAAAATAAAATTGTTGTTTTAAGAGAACCAACGGGTGATGAAGATGCCGAAACAAATAAAAAAAATACGTAGACGACAAAGATACTACAATCGATGATAAACTAACCACGTTACGATCTGAATATGACGTTCACGTGAATATGTTTTTAAATGTTCGTGGATGTTTTCAAAAACTCAGTAAAGCCGCAGATGATTACTTTGGAAGTACTGCAGTCGTTGATATTAAACTCGTTGATACTAATGCGAGACTCAAAAAAAAAAAGATCAGTGGAATTCCTGATATCGTTAAAAAACCCAGACTACTCTGATTAAAATTCCTCACAAGCAGATCACCAATATGGTATACATAGTATCATCAGGATCATTAACATGGTCACAGCAAAATAACACTATCAAACATATTGCGGAAGTAACTGGTGTGTATAGGCTGTCCGTGTTCAGCGCTGCAAAATTTAGGATATTTAGCACATTTCCATGGCTTCATTCAACCGACAATTTTTCTGGAACCGTGTCTATTGTATTCATTAAAGATACCGAAGAAATATTTATACTGGAACCATCTGATAAAAAAAATAACCGCAGCTTTTTACTTACTTAATAAAGAGTATATAGTTCGGCAAGCAAATACAGATACGAGCAAGTGTGTTTGTTACAGACCCAACTGAAAAATATCATAGATGAGTATATAGTAAAAATAAAAAATATCGTAGACGTGTCGTTATTACTGATATAACTGTTTTTACTGCATCTGCCATAGTCGCAGGAATCGGTGTATTACCATCGGCAGTAACAATGGCATCGGCAGCAGTTGTATCAATTTGTGTTTCAACCACAACAACAATTGCTGGTGTTCTTAATATAATTACAAAAAGATATCTACGTGTGCGGCAGATAAATTGCATGAATATCAAATGTTACACTCAACACAAGCACATGCCAAATTATCATCGTTGATATCATCAGGGTTTAGCGACAGGATAAGATCAGATCGGGAATTCGCAGAAGTGATCCTGATTTACGGATCAGGGATTTCCAGTTACTCAAGGACAGAGTTACCTTGATTTAAAATCCTGATTTATAAATAATGTCAACGCGGTACGAAGTACACCATGAATTACTACAACAAATCGCCAGTAATATAGCACCGCTGAAAACCACAATGATATCAGCGAGTTCAACCAGTCCTGAATTCAGCGTTAGTTTTCCAACTGCAATTCCAGTCAACGAAATAGCACTAGCACAATTACGAGTTTATTATAGTTGGCCGAATATCAGATCAAAGCCGTTTGGTGGATTACAATCAAACAATTCATTAGTATTTGCAAATAAAAATAAACCCGATGGAACACCAGATTAGCAAGTAGTCAGCATTCCCACTGGCAGTTATCAAATCGAACAGATCAATGATGACCTCCAACACCGGATTAAATCTAAAACAGGTAAAGAATCCAAGATAGCCATTACTGTTCACGAAACAACGTTATCTGCGACGATTGAATTAAATTCTCCAGATTCTGCTGTAGACATATATCAATCATCGATTAGAACCGCATTAGTTTGGCCAGAAATTCCACAGGACCACTAGAACCGACCAAAGATGAATTTCCTTCACTGAAGCAATCATTTACAAATATTCCAAAATATCCAAAACAAGAACCATGGACACATTTTAACAGAAACGAATACGTCATTAAAAGTGACGGTATAAGGTTTCCTCGAATAACAAATCTCGTGCAACGTTTTACCGAGCCAAAACCATAGACTTCCTAAGACCAAATGTGAGATTTGTTCAAGTAGAAAAAATATTAAATGTAGATTTTACTAAATTATTCGCCGCTACAATCGAGCCTGAATTTGTTCGGATATATAGCAATATAATAAATCTGTTTGCGTCTATAATAAAACATTACGATGAAGATGTAAAACAGCAAATCATTGAAAATATTAATCATCTAACGCATGTTATCTTGGACCTAAAATATGTTGATAAAGTTATCATTGCAAATGTAAAATCCGGCGATGTGTTAAAACAGTTATTTTTAGACCATTATGGAAAATCAGTCTATGAACAGAATGATGATGTACTTTTACCTGAACTCAAGTTTGATACAGGAAAAACAATCGGCGAAATAGTCGATGATAATTTTCCAAAAGTTATCGAGGCATGGAGAAAAGCAGCCCCCTCACCAAGTGTTCTCAAATACAATAACGATCCATACGGTGATGGCCGCCATGTTTCACCGGGCATTGTAAATATAACATCAACGATCACAGCCAACCTTGTTTGTGGCTTCTTTGATTGTAGTTATCAAGTAGATCTTGAAAAATCCAACCAGTCTCAGAAGGGATACATTTTATATACATTTACGCCACAAGTCGCACCAGGATATTTGATTGTATCAGAACCAATTAACCCTGTTTATCTAAGATGTCATAATCCACTATTATCAAGGATACATTTCAAACTTACTAACCAGGCTGGACGCTTGCTGGGTTTGAGAGGGGAATCACTAAAAATAAATTTTGTATGTGCGTTCGTAGATCTTGCGTTCGTAGAACAATATGAAGAAAACAACAACAACAACAACAAAAAAAGAAACAACACACCCTAAACCCAAATCTCAAATAAATCATCCAAATTTAAATTCTGAGTAAATCCGTCTTACTAAATATAATAAAAATGAATAAAAGTAATTTTTTTTTACTGTAGTCAGGAGTAAATTACTCACGCTTGACTGTCAAAGGTTTTGCCACAGTCAAGGTGACACTGTTAGTTTCGTAGTCACTACAGTCACTGGTGAGAGCTCCTTCACTTTCACAATCACAAGCAGACATAATCTCTCTCAACTGTCTTATACGAGCATTCACAATCTTTTTTGTTTCGTATTCGTGAGACAATTCTGATCTAAATTTTTCAATCGCGTGTGCGACGGGAACAAATAGTTTGACATTCGTATCTGTAACTATTTCCAGGAATTGCGTCATTGCTTTTTGAATCAGTTTTACGATTCTATAATCAGCTGGTAGTGTATACCTATGCTTAGAGTTTCGTTGTTGTAATGATTCAAAATCACAAATAATTTTTTCAGGATTAGGTTGATCAGATATTTTTATACCATCATTTTGTAATTTTTTAATCGTAGAAACAATATCAATAGCATTAATATTTTCGTAATTCAATATATAATAAATATTTATATAAAATAAAAAATTTGTGTACAAAATATATATATTTACCCCTAGATTGCCAAACGACAGTCTAGCAGGTTCAGAGAGCGATTTACCCCCATGTGAACTCCTAGATTTCCAAACGACATTCTAGCAAGTTCAGAGGATACGAAATAGGACAACACAACCCCCATGTGAACCCCTAGATTACCAAACGATATCCTAGCTGGTCCAGAGGATAATTTGAACAGACAAAACCCGCACGTGAACTCCTAGATTGCCAAACGAAATTCTAGCAAGTTCAGAGTGCGATCCGTTACATAACACTAGACGACACAACATCCAAGGACAGCACACACACAAACGGGGTCCTTCTCTACGTTCAACAGATTTCTGCACACCCTTCCCATAATCAACCCCGGGGAGTGCAAAAGTGCACCGACCACGTGGTGACATTCTGGGAGAGTGTTCTTTTCTCTGTTGAATTTCTAGCATGGGGGCGGAACCCAAAACAAGATACGGGTTGTATTGTATATAAGCTGACTAATACTTGGAAATTCAAAAGTAGCTCACACAGTGGGCGCGGCTTATTCGCTGTTGTATTTTTCTTTTTTTTAACTGAATTATTATCTCTGACAAAATCTGAAAGAAGCAAGAAACCTGACAAAATTATAATCGAAGATAATGCTTCTCAAAAATCCAGCAGAAAAAGATATTATTCATCAGTAAATAAAAATAAACATGATTTATAAACAAGCTGCAAGGGAGACAACTGCTTAATTACTCTATCAGAGAAAGAAAAACTTCACAGAGTTATATCCTTTCATCTTGCAAACGTGATAAGGTCGTTTAGTTTGCTTGACGGAGATATGTCCCTTCATGTGTGTGATACCTAAATTTGAGTTTTTGTTTGAATTTCTTGGTAAATGCTGATTTTTTTTACAATATTTGCAACAAAGTGTATTGAAGTTGCATTCGTCGAAGGAAATATTATTCCTTCGCCTTTCTCCACATTCGTAGATGCAATTGAGCATGGAGACTTGCAATTACTGCCAGTACCTCCATATGCAGTATTCTGAACGTATAATAGCTCGCAAATTACACAAAGAGTTATCTTTCGGATCTGAAGTAATATGATCAATCACAGGTTCGTCTTCAATTACTCCATGAAAACATTCGTACAGGAATCTATGAGATAAATATTGTTTTTCTTTTCCAACATTGAACATGAGATACCCAGTATTAATGACAGTCCCGACTGGGTTTTTTGATCAAAACTGCCTGATTACACCATCACGAGATGTTTCATAATTCTTGCTGATGGGGTTCTTCAGAAACTCATTTTGTTCCATTTATATAAGAATATTATTTGTTTAACTAGTTATTTTGAAAATCTGGCGAGAGAGTGTTCGGCGCCTTTTATACCAGCAACATCGGTATTATAATTTTCATAATAATATCGTTTCAGCTCTCTGTAGTTTTTAATACCTCATTGTACACACAACCGAGTTTCTCCTCTAACCCCAACACCATACTTCAAGCACGGCTTTGGTCGTAGACTCCTTCTGCGAACACTTTGCATGTGGTATGCACAGAATTCATGTACGAGAGATTTGTTACAAAGAACTGTATAACCCATCATAAGCCACCTATATGTATTGTTTGTTTGAATCATTATATATATAT
>JAECUM010058473.1:0-11304 GCA_016617855.1 Megalonaias nervosa | reverse complement strand
ATATATATATATATATATATATTGTTGTTGTTTAGCAATAAGCGACAAGAATAATCAATAAAGAAATCTAAATCCAATCAGAATGCCATAAGATGCTTTCCAACAATTAATGAACGACAGATACAATATTATTAGCATCAAAAATTAAAAGGAACATCAAGCTTCCAATTATTAATTTTCATTTATAGCATAGTATAGCATGAAAATGTACAGTGCTACATTCCTCGTTTATGGCCTGACATACCTACACAAAATTACAAAGAACTAAATTTAACTTCTAAAAAACTACTCAATAAAATAAATTAAGCTTTATTTCTGTTACATAGTATCATTCCCCTGCTTTCATATAATTTGTATAACATATTTAAGAGTTCATGCTATTTGATAAAAGTACACCGAATAAATACTTGAATTTATTCTATACAAGCAAGCCATTAATTAATATTTAGTGAATAATTGTTTAAAATGGATCTGTACAGACTTCATTTTCATGCACGTGTACAATGCAATCTGCGGGAAAGAGCAGCGCTTATATGAATTATTATTATTGTTACTCATGGAATTCCAAATTGTTTTAGGAATGACTACTCGAATAGATACCTAGCTTTATTCACCACTTATATTGTTTTTAAGAGTCTACCATTCATTAAAAATTTCGTTATTCTGTATAATTCGTTTGAAACCGTTCATTAAACTACTTGTTATATATTAATTTAATTGCGATTCGAGGTTCAGCGTGCCTTTCACGTATAGCATGAAAGTTTACAGCCGTTGAATATTTGTACCTCCGAGGCTATTTCATTAGTTTTCACAAACACTGTATTATGATTCTCCACTCCACTCAGTTTTACTAAAACCAGGATAGTGTTCTTGAAGAAAAGTGTCCTCTTTGCAAACATGCGCTATGCGTCTTTGCTGCGCAAAATACTCATTTCGGCAGGGGTTAAAGCTTTGGATTTCATTTTCTCCTCAAAGGGAAAACACAGTGAGAAATTATATGTTAGGACTTGGCGTGTCTTTTCTCAGATCTGAAACCACGCTTTCCACTTTATACCGCTTTGAGCATACCAGAAGATTCTATCACTATGGTTGTTTTCCTCAATTACTGGTTTTTTTTCTTTCTTTTCAGCCATCTTTAATAGAAATACTAGAATTGTTGCTTTTCGTATCCTGTGTAAGAGTTGCCAATTCTGTTTTATTATTGATGGTTTCGTTTGCAGATTCGGACTTTATTGCAATATGCCAATGACCTTCCGGTGTTTTTATTTTTGATATCGTAAAATGTCCACTAGATGTCGTAAAATTATGACTGCCTTCCTTGTCAATGTCACTTGCATTATTTTTAGTAACTGTTCTCTCCAAATTGTTCTTAAGTATTCTTTCCCCCATGTCGGGACTGATCCGTACAATGCCACGAAGAGCATGGGGTAGCCTCAAGTCTTGACGCATGTAAGAACTTTGAAACTGTTTTCCTTTGGCTATCAAAAGTAGAACACCTTCTGACTTAGTTTGCCCGTTGTCTTTATTTCCAGTAGAAGCAATGGTCCCTGCGTCAGTGGATTTTACGTCTGAATTCACATTCATGTTATTTGTATTTAAATACTGCTGTCCATGGACAATAACCCAGTTTGGAAGCAAAACTTCCCGGAGAATTGTACTCCGGTTAACAAGATTGGTATCCTTTACCGTTGAACCTCGCGATTGGCTTCCCTCATTTAAGGATCGTTTGATTCCAACACTACCAACATCCCCTACTTGATCGCTGATCCATTTCATCGACGTTTTCTCTTGTGATTCTGACGTGAGTTCCGGCGTGATGGTGGACGTTTCTGCTGTTTCCCCTATCTGTATCGGAAGAAGGTATGTTTTATCTGTACCATCAACTGAAGAGCAAGGTACAACCTTTCCCCGATTTGAATGATAATATTTTCTGTATTCTGGAAAATTTAATAAGATCATCTTAGACGTGTCATTTCAAAAGGCACATTGCAATCGAATAAACATAATCATTTTAAGAGAATATTGATATTCAGCAGCATATTAAAACGAGGCGTTTTCTTCCAATTATGAGAACGTTATCAAACAGACACAAGGAAAACTGTAGAGGTATGCCCTAACTAGTGAAATATTGAACAAATCTATATTTACATGTACATGACATTTGAAGACAAACTCATGATTTGCGATAGAAATAAAGAAATACTAGTGAAATATTTAGCAAATACATACTTACATGTAAACAAAATTTAAAACAAATACAAATTCAAGATTTGCGACAGAAATAAAGACATACTTTATTAACTTGTCTACGTATAATCAAGGACTAGAGTAAATGTCTAATAGTTCCTCACAAAGGCACTGCCAATAATAGTCCGTATTATATCAAACTTTAATATATCACGCAAATGGAATTAAAGTCACACGAAATCAATCATTAAAAATACATTTTCAAAAAGGCCTGAATATTTATGCAACACGCATAAAGGAAAACTGCTTAATATCACAAAGAAACTAGAAAACAAGTTTGTTCTTCGCAGAATTCAAATTTACCGGAGAGATTAAAAAAAGTTGTACTTCTTAACATTAAAGTCACTCTTTACACTTTAAAAAAATATTTTATCTAATGTCAAAGCAGATTTTGCCAGTGACTCTGTGAAGTATACTTTATTCAGTCAACATGCCTATGTAAAGAGTAATTTACTGCATTCTCATGTATATACTACTACCACTAATACTACTGATATTACTTATTACTAGTACAGCTGCTACTTACACTGGTCGATACATGTTGCATTCTCGCACAACTGGCCGCATAGATTACAAGAATTATAATAGCCTGACCAAATGATCCTCGGATGTTCATTTTTCAACGTTGGACTTCTAATCGGTTGGATTTAAAGTGTACAGGCTTTATATAGAAGGCCTTTAATTAGATATGTGCCATTAAATTTAATGTTTCATTCATACATTCCCTAAATAAATGCCATTTATGCACAAAACTATACATTCGATGTCCATATTTGGAAAATACGTTGACGATTTACGTCCGTACACCTTCGTATAGCTTCGGTTACCTTTAATGGACGATGTCATGAATATTCAATGTGTTTCAGAACCATCAACTATCAACGTAGTTTGAAGAAACCTATTCATGCCGCTGGCGTGGGTGGAACACATTAGACGATAAACATGATAGTTATGGTCAATAAATTCTTCTACCGTGGTTGCCTTGTTGTATATAACTGTCACTTGTGGTACTTAAGCTGTTAACATGTCCAATTCTTAATTAAGATATATTAACAGATACCATCAAAAAAAAGGACGACGTACAAATGATAAAAAGAACAGATTCCATCAAAATAAAGACGACGTACAAATGAAAAAAAAGTAAAAACGAAGAGAAACATTAAAATAATGCAAAAATGACTTGACCACTTTACATTAACTTATGTCAACAAGGATCATGGAGAAATTCCGGTGCAGATACTTTATTCGTTTATTAACTTAGTAATACTTCATTGTGTGCAAATGTGAGAAACGTCAATGTAATGTGTTCATAAACATATGATCCTAAATCGTTTCGTAATTTTGCTACTCTTTCATATTGTCATCTTGCACGAATGAAAAATGGAAAGAATGAATCGTTGCATAAGGGCGTCTGTATTTTGTATATGTTTGGATTTGTATGCATTTGAAAGAGAGAAAAAATGAAAGAATGATTGCAGATTAGTCATCGATTAACCATACATTCGTGTATGCACACTTGTGTATTTGCTTTAATGAGCGCATAGTAAAATTTAATTCTTCATAACCAATCTAATACTTCTGGCCCATCATGCAATTCTTGTTGAGTTTTAGAGGACATTTTCACAATTATGATCAAATGGGGTTTAAAAAGTGCTTTCCTAAACAAGTTTATTTCATATCATTTAACCAATCGATCATACGCTAACCAATCACGTAATGAAAAGAGAATGTATAATAGTATTCAATAACCAGATCGCAAATGCATGGTGCTGACATGTTCTTCTTGCCATGCTCTCTCCTTTATGCCGTATGAATCAGACATGTGGCAAATGATGGATAAAAGATATAATGCTATTAATGTTATCAATTTCTTTTCTGTTGAAAGGAAAATATTTAATTTTATTTAAGGAAAAATGTCTATTATTTTATTAAAACAGATTCATATATATATATATATAGTGGGGTGGGGGTGTTGGGGTGTTGGTGGGTGTGTATTTATATGTATGTATGTGTGTATGTACGCAGTGTAAATGATATAGCACGTAATGTATACTTTTTTCATTAAATGGAAACGATTCTTGCCGAGTTTCCTTTAAATGAAACATTTAAACAACGAGCAGTATATCAATAATATGGCGTACATACAATGCATATATTTTATTGATATTGCATACAAATACTCATGCTAGCATTTCCAACGGAGTTAATATTAACAGTAATCAACTGTGTATTGACGGAGTGAATGAAATCTTCACATCCTTGCCCAGTGTGACCCCACAAAATGTAGTCCTGTATATTTTAAATCTATTCACAATCGTCTTTGCAAATTGATTGGTTGCTTCTTTTTACGAGCTTCTTTTTTCATTGATATTGACCAAATATACCAAATTGACCAAATAAATATAAGAAACGAGTATGATTTAAATATAAAAGATGGTTTAAATGAAGAAAGTGGAGCACTACAAACGCAGCAAGATTAACTTACTGAGCACTGAAAGCGCAACCCTTTACTTTCTTACAAGTTATTGAAACAAGTGGGGAATATAAACTAAGAGAAATGACTAATCAGTAAGAAGCAATTCAAACACTGAAATGTATTTAAAGTTGATTTTTAAGTCATTATTATGTTTATTTAACATTGTTTTGTGTTACATTGCTCTCTTTTCCGCTTCCGTTGGTCTGTTTGTCTGTAAATTCTCCACAGGCAATATCCGCTACGCTCGTTTTTCATTGTTTTTCAACCGTATCTTTCTGCGATGGTCGAGGTCGAGGTCGAGAGAGAGAGAGAGAGAGAGAGAGAGAGAGAGAGAGAGAGGTCATATTTCATTATCTATCCCCATGTTTCTCTGCTAGTCTGCCGTCTGACCAACCAACACATTGAATGAGATAAAGGAGATAAGAAGCCATCGGACATTTTAATTGTTTAAAAATAATCTGTTTGAGAACCTCATGCTACGAATTTACGGTATGTGCGTGCCTCCCAAGCAAGAAATTTACCTACCGTCTCGACATTCTATTGTAGCTTTGTATCATTGGTATTGTGAACACTGTAGAAAAATCCTCTTGAAAGAATAAAACTTTCAATGCGACGACATACTGAAATTTCAAGAATAAAGTTGTCTTGGATACTAGCTACTTTTTTTCAGCGAAGGCAATAGACAAATCAAGTTGGTTCTATTATGTAGGTTATGACTGATGATACGAAGCACCCTTTCAGGTCAAATGTGACTATATGGTCGTGATAATGAGGTAGAGGATAGGGAGAAATGATTTGCTCTCAAGCTAAATAATTCTTACTATTACATAGAGTTATGCACAAGGAAGTGTTTGATTACAATCTTAAGTGTTTTACTACATTTCATAATATATTTTAGTTACTGTTTGTAATGTAAAAGATTCAATTTTTTACTTCCGAGATGAAAATTAATTACCTTCTTGCATGGGTCTTTGCGTACACTATATATCGCCTCAGATTTAAGCGACGTTTATGGGGATAAACCCTTTATTTGAAGAAGCACACGTATTAATGTTAATATATTTGTTTGGAGTCATAAATCAGTTAACCCCGATATATCTATTAAAACTGCTTATGCACGTTTCAATTCAAATAACGCATTCGAACAAAAATTGTAGTAACATTATGTAGCCTGGCAATATTTACTTTACCGTATGGACGGACAGACAGGCTGCAATTAAAGAATATTAGTAACGCCAGCTTCACTTGATCGGTTTTGTATGGTCCATCAATCATCATTCGTAAACCATCAACAGAACGCTTACTTGAAATCCAGGAAATAATGTGACACCCTAAATTGATTTTTGAACCTTATCTCATGAATATCTTCCATATGTGTATATGAAATAAAGTGTCCAACTTGGGGAAAACAATTGTGCAGAATAGTTAGTTAAATTTGATGACATACATGCACATGTTGCAAACTGTTAATACTTTTAATGTGCATTTTCATTCTTATCAATAATGTCCCCACTAATTTTGATGTATCCTCAGACCCTTTGGCCGCTTGATTTACGTGCGCTGCAAAAATGCAAACTGTTGCTCTGAAACAATATATATATATATATATATATATATATATATATATATATATATATATATATATATATATATATATATATATATATATATATATATATATATATATATTTTTTTAAATCAGTATATTTTAAAACGAAGTTCCAGCTTTTTAACTGTTCATAAATGTTGTCTTTATCATGAAAAGCCGATATCCCCCAGGAAATAGATTTGTTTCATTATTGCAAATAATCGGTCGTACTATGCTGGACATACTAATATTTTGAAGGACTGTGCATATTTACAAATGAACATTACCTTTGCAGCATCAAAAAATATTAACACGAAAAGGGATCAATATAGTCTTTTATGAAAATAAGTTTTGTAGCATTTTCAACAAATTGACGTATGGATATGTATTTTATAACGCTGGACTCTTATTTGTGGATTCTTTTTAAACGACAAATCCAAACACGTCAGTTTATGGTAGTTTTGCAAGAAATTTTTATAACGTTCCATGTAGTAATGATTATTATTATTTGTGTGCAAAACAGTATGTTGTTATGTACATTTAATATGTATTATATGTTGATTTTGGTCCATGATTATATGTTATGTAGATTTAATTTGTACTGTTTGATTGATCTTTGTCCATAATTGAGGGTAAAAGTTCTGGCTGAAATGCCTGATGTTATGTAGGATAAACATGTTTACTAGGGTTTAGTTCTAGATATAGCCTTGATTCTGACCTCAGAATTTTCTAGAAAAAATATGTTTACAGTTCGATGGAAAATTAAATTGTAAATGACCTAGATCCGGGCATTTTGTTGCGTCATACGTCAGCTGAGAGTTAGTATGTAATTTTGAAGTAAACATAATTAATTTTTCCATAGCTTAACATTAGTCTTAGTGGAATCAATCTTAGATCTTAGTTGTGTTCAGTTGAGAGGAGTTTAGTTATTTATTTATTTAAATTGCTCATTGGAATTACAAAGTGCTCCTTGATTTACGACCAAACCACTATTTTGGATGTTATCATTGTGAAACATCGAGACAGTTGGCACATAACATATTCGAAACAACTGGCACATCAGCATATTCATTGTTAGAATTAATTCGGAACGTCTAGGACTATTTGGAATTTAATTCACAATACTGTAAGTTCTTTTAAACTTTTCACTTAATATTCTAGGGAAATAAAATAGTTGTTGAATTTTACTAAACTTATTGGATTTTCTGTTACTTAGTTTAAAACCATAGAGTCGTACCAATGCCATAAATTTATACGTCTATTTATTTTGCTGCATAATACATACTTCGTTGTAGCCTTGGAAAATACTTGCATAAGTCTATGCTTCCTGTCATTAGTATTGTTAATAGTAGTAGTAGTAGTAGTGGTTGTAGTGGCAGCAGCAGTAGTAGTAGTAGTAGTGGTTGCAATACTGATATCAGTGTTTGTAGTTTCATTAAAGTCTGAAGAACTACAGGCTAAAGTAAAAACTTTTCTTATATGTTATTATACACTGCAATATCAGGTCAATTAGTTTTAAACGAAATTTGCTTTTGGTACATTTTATTGTAGATGTTCACGCTATCTTGTCTTTGAATTTGTTTTGCATTTTTATGTCACAGCTATGTTTTGAACGTTCAAGAATGCAGTTACGTTCCTTGTGATTTTTACATAATTAAATAACAATAATAAAGTTGATATATTTACTATAACCTGTTTCCAATAGAAGCAGTAAGTAAATTAGTTTTGCTTGTGCTGGTTCGGGTATATTATGTAAAACCCCACTGAGAACAATATTTGATGCAAATGATACTTTTTGGGATGGGGTGGGTGGGCATGAAATATAGGATATAGTTCTTTGCTATCAAGGTATATATTGGTTACTGTGACCTATATTTATGCACAAGAGACTCTGTTATTACAATATTTAGTTTCTATTATACTACATTTCACAATATATCTTACCTACTACAAATATGCGAGTGTTTATATCATTTAATACAAAATCTCCGTTGCTGATAGTGTTTATGTCCCATTGTTCTGAAAATACGCAGCTTATATTTTGTTTATGTCCCTTAGTACTAAAATAAGCAGCTTATAGTATTCATGTCCCATTGTACTCAGAATAAACTGCATCCAAAGAGTTATATTGTGTTTTGGTCTACGTTTGTGTCTCCATTGATCTTTTCGCTTTTGTTTGCTGCAAATTGCGTCCTCAAATTTATTTTGACGTTAGTCGTATGGCTATGATATACTATTTTCAAACTTTACTCATATTAGAGGTACCAAACAGTCATATCAAAAGTGACTTAACTTAATGAGTTTTGATCAGAGAGTCAGTTTTCATATGACTCTCTGTTCAGAGACTTTCATGTTTTGCATCCACATCAACGCCTTTATCGACATTTTGCCTAGGCGCATTTGTAAGGTCACTCAGTCGATCTTTAACAAATGGAAGACGATCTAAACAAGTTGGCTTTCTTTATCGTGAACATTTGTTGTTTGGTTTTGTAAAAGCCTTTGTACATGTTGATAAAATCGCTATTTAAAATATATATCCAAAATCTGATACCGATGTATTAAATTATGGTCTTAACAAGCAATTCTTAAATCTGTTAACTTCAGACAATATAAAATGCATAACATGTTTGACGTTGAAACGGAAACTGTCAGCAATCGTAGGTTCAAGACCTTCTAGAGCAAAACCTAACTTTGAAAAATACATTGATGTCAAAATTCTTGTTATGCACGATACGTTGTTCACCCCCACACACCAGTAAAAGGTTGTTTCCGCGTCTTTTGTATAATACGAGGTCGAGTAGGTACTTTCCGGACCGTGAAAACCGAGAATATATGCCTAATTTACGCCGTGGAGTTTCTTGTGTGAAATACACCGTATGTAATAAATAATAACACTACGTTACTGGATCAGACGTTTGTGTACAATTATCACAAACTGATTATTAATTAGACAAATAAGAGGGAAGAATGTCGCAGCTTTTTATTTACGACTAATAGTTTCGTTTACTAGACACCCTCCATAACATGTTGGATTGTAATTGAACCTGAAAACTAAGTTTTTTGTGTGTGTGTGTGTGTGTGAGAGAGAGAGAGAGAGAGAGAGAGAGAGAGAGAGAAGGGGAGGGGAAGGTGGCAGAATGGTAGTAATTCAATCTGCTGTCAACAGATTCCTCAAAAGAATTAAAATTAATTTAATTTCAGTGAAACATTCCAATATCATTAATGTATTTATACTCATACTGGTGGATTATTCAATTTCTTGGGATTTTCTTAGGATTTTCCATTACACATAAGTAACAGATCTAAAGTAACGAGCCTATTATTTGTTTAAAGTATATTTTCCAGTACCTCACTTCTCTACGTGTGTGAGTGTGTGTGTGTCTGTGTGTGTGTGTGTGTGTGTGTGTGTGTGTGTGTGTGTGTGTGTGTAATTTTCACAAACATAAAAATAGTCAGATAGGTTCTCACCTCCATATGAGCAAAACTGGCTACCAGCACGTTGAACTCGGCACAGATTAGCGACCACTTTACTAACATTGTAACGTTATCTGGTGTGAATGACATCGAACATTCGATTTTCAGTCACATTAGACGTTGAAAAGAATCGTGTGTTTAGATACGAATCTTTCTGAAATAACTTAGAAAACTACTGTACTGATTTGCCGATTCCACATTTTGAAGTGAATGCTGTACTTGATAATATATTCTGCAGACTTTGACACCTGAAGTGAAAATAAATCGGTCATGTATTCCGACGTTTCAAAGTAAAATCATTTCCTATTAGCATATCATAGCCGTCCTGTAACTATTACATTTGTTTCTAGCTAAAAATAGTTTCAAGTCTTTCGAAATCCGTATAAAAGCACCAAACCCCCCAAAAC
Organism: Megalonaias nervosa; assembly: GCA_016617855.1. Classification (NCBI taxonomy): domain Eukaryota; kingdom Metazoa; phylum Mollusca; class Bivalvia; order Unionida; family Unionidae; genus Megalonaias; species Megalonaias nervosa. The sequence goes on along the minus strand of JAECUM010058473.1, from coordinate 1,112 downwards.
ACGTGTATATTCTAATATAGTTCTAATTTAACTTGTGTACAATTTTTAGAGATAGTTAATATTTCGTATATTAAAATTTGCAAATTAGCAGTTCGAATTCATATTGATCTAATTATACAAACAATATGGCAATTCCATTCAGTGTTTGTTGACAATAACATTCCATGATGACGATGCGATAACACATACTGGAAGTTCGAATGTTCAAAAACCATTTCTAACACTACTTGAAGCATATTATTTATGGAAAGCACGGGGTTCAACTGAAGGAATAATTCTTGGACCAGTTCTGCGATTTGAAAAGATTATTGTTTAATTTTTATTATGTTTTCAGCATTATAATGGGACGACCATTGTAATAAAGAATCAAGTACTAAAAGATGCTTAAGAAAGCTCGTACACTCTGTAATATCATTCACGTAAATTAGATTATGACATTATATATTTTGGCCTGTGACCTCCAAACAATAAATTATAATTAATTTTTAGGACTTAGACTACAGTGATCACAAAGATGAAAAATATTTAACCAGTCCCATTTCTACAAACAATCTAAACTTTCAAAAGTTTCTTTAAATGTAGGAAAACGGGAAACATTTTAAACAATTTTGAAACATAGCCTATAAAATGTATGTGATAGCACACGCACAGGTGTCTACACACTTTAGTGGCCATCTATTCAATCTATATTGATCACTGATGTTAAGGATAACCAACCAAATCTTTACACCTACATGCTTAAGGTGTTAATTCCGAACGAAATCTGGATCGCTTGGACTTTGTCAATTTTGCTGAGGTTTCGAAAACTCAAACTGAAAATTGCTAGTTCTAGTGTAAATAGCGTAAAGTAAATAATCTCGAATAATTCCATTGGTTATATTTTCCTGCGGATAAATGTAATTTCGTAATATACTTTTATTCGATATTGCTTAAGTAACTTACATTAAGTTAGTGACATACTGAGATTTGCATACCCCATGATAAAAGTAATTAGTTTCAAGAATGGTCGAATGACCAGGGAGCAATACTCATTGGTACTTGTAAGAAAGACGGTTTGATGAAATAATGAATGATTAAGAAGGAAAACAGCAAAGTTTATATATATATATATA
>JAECUM010058472.1:0-17826 GCA_016617855.1 Megalonaias nervosa | reverse complement strand
TGGACTTTGTGACAAGTGAATTTTCAGCCGGTGCGGGTTTTCCTACATGTACACATTTGTTTAGTTTTTGTTGCCTTGATAACTAAGATTGTTAACTGTAGTTTGACGACCTCTAAACAACTTTACTTAGATCTTATCACAACACGATCATGACTTTGCTAATGGATGTAGGTGAAATGAGAAAACAATATGGTTGTGAAGGGGAAAATCGTAGGAAATGTATAAATGAAGTGCAAGCAAAAGAAAGGGATAAACGGGCAAAGGAAAGGGAATTGGAAAGGGATAGATTGGTATTAGAAAGGAAAATGGAAAAGAAAAGATTGGAAAGGGAGTAACAACTCGAAAAGGAGAAAAGGAAATTAGAAAAGGAAAGATTGGTATTTGAACGGGAACTGGAAAAGGAAAGGTTGGAAAGAAAAAGGGAATAGGAAAAGTAAAGATTGGAATTAGAAAGAGAGGCAGGCTTAGATTAGAGTTAGAAGAAAGAAATTAACAGAGTAAGAAAAACAAATAAAGTTAGCAAACGCAAGGAAAGGTGAACATGATTCTGCTTTTAGCAAATTAAAAAGCCCTAAATTACCTGTCTTTGACGATGAAAAAGATAACATGGATAGTTATCTGCATTGGTTCGAGCGGTATGCCGATAACCAGAAATGGAAGAGATGATTGAGCTCTTTATCTCAGTAATTTGTTAAAAGGTAAGGCTCTCGACGTACACTCGCGACTTCGTAGTAGCGAGGTGTTTAACTACGACGCTCTGAAGGAAGCACTACTAAAACGGTATGAACTGACAATGAAATGGTTCCGGAAAAAGTTTAGGTATAGTAAATCTGAGAAGGGGAAACTTTTGGGCAATTTATCGCACGCTCTGTCCTAATGTATTCCACTAAATTAGGAAGATGAACTTTAGCACCAAAAAAAATGTAGTTCGAGCTTCTGAGTTTCCGATCGATGTTTTAGGTGTTTCGTTTAATCCAAGCATCCATTCAGGTCAAATCTTGCTATATAATAATAATAATAATAATAATATATATGCAGTTATTATCTGGAGTACAAAGGTGTAGTCTATTATTTAAGCAATAGACAACGCCTTTGCATCTTTGTCTATACTAAACACATAAGCCTAATGTTGTATTACCTTTTCTATATTACATCAGTTATAATTTCAAATGTCGCGTCGAACACAATTTCTCATGCTTAGAAAGTAGTTCATTATCTTCATGGAATTTTTAGTTGAAAATTTCGGATTAAATTTTATAGAGTTAATGTTTATTCTCAAACCAGCGTGAGTCAACTTTTTTATGGTAAAACATCGGACATGTTGTTACAGTTTTATACACTCACATTTAGTTTATAGTTTTATTGTACTGGCTGATTTTAGTATGTCTTACTTTTAATGCCATTCTCATTTCGTTATATTAGCACACTATTTCCGTCGCGTGTACTCTGCCTTGCACCATCCCATAAAGAGACCCACTATGTTTCATAAGAGATGTATGGTATAATTGAATCAGTTAGTATAATATACAATTTTGTGCACATACCATGCATGTTTCTTTCTGGTAGAAACAATTGTCACCGTTATTTAATTTTGATTTTCATATTGCCGAATCTTAGATACATCATATAGTCCCTCGTAAAATATTATTTCAATATTCTTTCTCTTGCGGTCTTCTAATGTATGTACCACATGGACTGCCATGGTGTTGTTAATGTAATAAATTCAAAAGTGATACAAGTGAGAAAATATAAACTCCTATGTGTGTGTGTGTTTAAAAACTATATGCCTTGTGACGAAATGTTGAAAACGTTTTATCAACCACTCCAGTTAGAATTTTTGCTACGTCAGTATTTTCAGCAGCGTTTATATCTAGTGCAAATGGATCTATTTAGCCTTGTAAATTGTTATTGCAACCTACTGTACTATCCATTTGATATTACCATATAATGAACGATAAAAAAGATAATCATCACCATGTACATGGAATGGATGTATGGCTTTAGTACGTACAATCATGAAGAAGAGTGCACCAAAGTCACGTGAACTTGATCCGATTCCGACATCACTGCTGTTTGAGTGCTTAGATCCAATATTGCCTTCACTAACTGATGTTATTAATACCTCTCTCTCATCCGGGGAATTCCCATCATTGTTTTGAAAACTGCCATTGTAAAGCATCTGCTGAAGAAACCAACACTCGACCATAACGATTTAAAGAACTACCGCCCATTTTCTAATCTCCCATTCAAGTCAAAAATTCCCAACTTGTATCTCATCTGAATTTAAACAGTCTGTTTAGCAATGTACAGTCTGCATATCGTCCTTGCCACAGTACTGAAACTACTCTTCTGAAAGTAGTCCATGGCCTTCTCTCCGCTTTGGATAGCGGAAAGATTACAGTCCTCACTCTCCTTGACTTGTCTGCAGAATTTGACACAATCGACCATTATATATTACTTCACCGTCTCCAGCATGTATTTGGCATTCACGATACAGCTTTACTATGATTCAAGTCCTACTTGGCCGACAGGACACAAATTGTGTCCGCAAATGGAAAACACTACAACCCAGTTGATCTATGTTGTGGTGTTCCACAGAGGTCTGTTCTTAGACCTGTTCTTTTCATTCTATACACTCAGCCACTCTCAAGTGTCATAGATCATCATCCAGTGTCTCTCACCAATTGTATGCTGATGACACCCAAATATACAAATCTAGCTACCCAACCGAAGTTGAAGCTACATCCACGGCGTAGAGAAGTGCATTTCCGATGTGAAATCATGGATGAATTGTAATAAGCTGTAGATGAATGACGATAAAACTGAAGCCATTCTGACATAAAGACTTTCTCATTCACATCCTTTACCTCAGACAATAAATATCAGCAACACCAACCTCAAATTCACAGCCAGTACGAAACCTAGGTGTTACTATTGACAGTACTCTCTCATTGCACCAACATCTCATGAACATATGCAAGGCTGCATATCTTGAGCTGAGACACTTGTGTGTTCCTTAGTACGTTCAAAACTGGACTATTGTAACTCGTTTGTCTGGTTCGTCTCAATATCTACTACAGAAACTTCAAAAAGTTCAAAACACATATTCTCGCATCATCCTTAGATTACCACGATCAGAGCACGCCTCACCCCTCCTCTGTACCCTAAACTGGCTATCCATTGGATCCAGAATTAAACACAAAATTTGTTCTCTGTGCCATGTTTCACTGACGGGCTCCAGTCCGTGCATGTTTCTTTCTGGTATAAATAATTGTCACCGTTATTTAATTTTGGTTTTCATTTTGCCAAATCTTAAATATATCATATAGTCTCTCGTAAAATATTATTTCAATATTCTTTCTCTTGCGGCCTTCCTATTTATGTACCAAATGGTCTACCAAAATTTATTCCACTAAATTAGGAAGATGACTTGAGCAACAAACAAAAAAATAGTTCGATCTTCTGAGTTTCTGATCGATGTATTCGGTGTTCCAGAGCTACTCCTTGCTCATACGTTTTGCATGCGGTTTGCTTACTAGTTTTAACTGACGTCATGGCTTTTGACGTGTAACATGACTAATTTTATATAATATCCATAATTTTACACAATGTTTATCTAGACGTAAACTTTCTACTAAACAGATACACTACTGTACCATTCTGTCTATGTAGATGGAAACGTATTGAAAAATGATCTATTCAACAATCCAATGACGTTTACGTCATATGACTCATTTTATTCACCAAATTGTCTTATCTGATTTTCTCCCAATGTGCGTGGATGTCGTTCCTTCAATTTGTCCATAAATAGTTTGGAAAGAATAATTTCATGGATGTGTTCATACTTTTGGTATGCTTTCATATAAACAATATCTGCGAAGAACAAGTGATCTACATGGGTAACAGAAAAATCTTCTTTACGGAAATCGTTATCCGCGTACGTGTGAAATATGAATTACTTTTGTATTTTTATTCAGCTCTATTTCTAGCAGTATTGATCAATATTTATGAAAGTGACGTGGCTTTTGGAATCATAGTATATCGTCATTTAGTATGGTTCTTTTGGCGTAAATAGATTGTGCTGTCATTTACCAACAAAAATGGCTACCAACATTTTTCGCTGATATCATTCAGAGTTCTGCTTTTCTATAATTTGTTATCTTTCATCATATATAATGTGCATTTTTAAATAATGCGTTTAGATGCGAGTAGTGCTGAAACTCCTATTCCAAGCTTAACAATTGTAACAAATCAAGTACTTAAGTTCGATCACTGTTAAGTATTGTTTTCTAGAACAGTTTGCAAGTAATGTAAGGTGCAAATTGAATGACATTTACTGATGAAAGATTTCACTTCAAGAATTATCCAAGATGAAAAAATGACTTGCGATACATTAACATAATTAGCATTAACAACACCTTCATATGATTTTTGGATTTGTTATGAATCCATTTTATCCAATGCGTACTACATATGCAGTTATATCCACGTATGTTCTATTTGCAATAATGATGCTGCTGGTAACTTTTTACTTGGAATAACTGAGTAGAGGAAATATTGAAATTTGAGCACAGGGAAAATCAAAGAAATTTTTTAAATTTTATCAAATAAGCAGCAGTGAAAGTAATGGAAGCCATTTCTGAAATAGTTACGATGACCAAAAGAAGAAAATGGCACGCATTAAACAAAGGAAAATATAGACGACCCTTCAGTATCACATCAACCTATTATAATGTACATAAACGTAACATCTAGGGTCCAGTAATGAATACAAGCTAAGAAAACATGAATGCAAGAAATTTAGACACCAAGTTAAAGAAGCATATACTTTAACAGATGAATTTCATGAATGAGTTGTCAATGATTCGTATAAGACAATGTGCTATACTGCAAGAAGAAAGATAACGAAAACATAATGAGAGTTGTTAATGCTATAATTTCAAAAGTGATATAAATGGGACAATATAAAGTCTTGTTTATGTTTATGTCTTCACGATGAGTATGTATGTACGTATTAGTATGAGTAATTTTATTTGTAGGAATGGGTTTTAAAAATATATACCTTGTTGGTATTGTAGGCATAGTTGCTGTGATTCTAGGCTTAATGGTATAATTGTATTAACAAGGTTCTGGGTTTGTCTGCCTTCTAACGAAATGTTGAAAATGTTTTATCAACCACTCTAGTTAGAATTGTGGCTACGTCAGTATTTTCAGCAGCGTTTATTTCTAGTGCAAATGAATCTAATTAGCCTTGTAAATTGTTATTGCAACCTACTGTACTACCCATTTTATATTGCCTAATAATGAACGATAAATAAAATAATCATGACTATGTACAACATTTATTGCAACCGTTGAAATTGCAATATATTGCAAGACGTTGTTGTAAAGTTTTGATATAAGTAATAATTTTATGTATTTAAAGTTAATTGTTAAAACAACTTTTGTTGTCTCAATAACAGTACAAAACATACTATATAATATTGGTTCACGTTTGTGCTTGAGCTCCCTAAATGCATATTACATATAGTCCAATACTATGAATTTCCAATGTCAATCCTTTAAATGTTTGTTCGTCTTGTATAAATAAATACGTTCATCAAGCCATAAACGTTCATTTATTCCGCTTGAATTGTGCTTTTGTGTGCAGCTTTTCAAGCTCCATAATTATATTTACGTTTATAATAATTAGCATAATAACAGGTGTATGTTCTCCAAAGCGTTTACGTAAAGTTGTATGTTCTACAGTCATGATATTATGGAATGTTAAGCGTGTTACTAATTATTCCAAATTGCATTAGATCTGAATTGCTTGCTGGATTAAGCAAATTCAGCGTATATATGGAACATATATTTTCGTATTACTAACTCTGGTATAATTTTATTTGAAAAATACCTTACGATAATCCTCAACCAGATGTTGCCATCTACAATGTCCAATTTATACGATTCTTTCCAAGCATTCATATCACTTTGTTCAGTGTATCTGTTATTGAATCATCATGAGTATGCTTTCAGGCTTAATTGTTTAAAATATTGTATTTTTGTTTCTTTTCTGCCATACATATGTACTATTTTCAAAGTCATCTTCTTTGGCCATAGTTACAAAGTCTAGACTGTTAAATGTGGTTGTTGGAAATGCTAAAGTGATCACCCTCTTATCAGTTTTAAATAGGAAGTCAGTCATTTATTATTGAGAAAAATATATTCATATCAGTTTATAGTTACAAAACACGAATATAATATAATGCTGGTTGTAAAGATGGTGTGTAATCTGAATCTTTGTTTCATTAAAGTAAGCATGGATATTTGAATACTGCATGAAAAAATTAACAGAAGGTTAAATATAACATATTAGTAAACTATCAGGCACATCGCGGCAGTGAGCAGATTGCCTCAAAAACCGTTGTCCTATGGGAACATGGGTCAATCAATGCGACCTGCAAGTTGCATTGGCCTTGTGGCTCTGACCCCTATCGTGCATGAAACTGCATGAATGCGGGTGAATGTCATTTATTGTGTGATTATGATGGCAGTGCAAACATTATATGTGCGTGTAATACCTGCAATATATGATGTTTGAAAATAGTTCAACAAGTGCAAGTGCTTTTAAATAGCAAGCAAAAGCGATTGCGGTTCGTTATCGAAATGTATACATTTTTGTCTTCTTTTTGTAAATGTTCAGGCCAATCAAATACAGATGTTAAATCTATAATTAAAACATCATATCAACAATAGGTTAAGGGGCTGAAACAACTAGAGTGACAATATTGCGTTGTTCGACCTAGATCGGAAGACTTGTATTATGTCACCAGTTAATTCCAGATTAGAAAATGCTGGTGAGGTTACTATCTGTGGTCATTGAGGGTGGATTGCAGTTGACATCACTTCCTTTACACATATGGATTTAGTAGATCTGATTTTCTTTTACAACAGTAATTATTCAGTGAGCTACATCATTACGCTTTTCAAACCTTGCAATGTTTGGAAGTCAAAAGGAAATTATTCCAGGTAAATAGTGTCAGTATATTTAATAATTCCTTGAACTGAATGTCTTTAACATATGGGCTCACTCGGCGGTAACCACCAACCTCGAATATAACTTTACTCAAGGATTTTGTGTCCTAATGATTTTGTGCCAAGATGCCTACTTGATTTTAATTAAAATCTCAGCGCACTCAAAGGCATATTTAATAAAACTCGCAGCGTAGCCACTGTTTCTATTATTCATTAATTAACATATCATATAACAAACAAAACAGAATGAAACATCTTTATGCGTTGAATCAATTCTCAGGGATGCTACATCGGCAAGTAAAATACTGCCTTTGGAAAGTATTGACCATCAAGTACCAGTCATTACAGTCTGTTCAACAAAACTGTCAGAAGACTGAAAAACATGTGCAATCTTATTGCACTACGGGTTATCCCACGGGAGTTTCGTCATGATTGCGGCCTCCCGTAATTTGCCAATACAATTCTGCAGACTCTGAGTGAAATCCAGCCCGCGCATTACACATTTCGTTTGAAAGGCAACTAAAGATAATATCTCAACTTAAGTCAATAGCTATCACACAAAGAGTCAACGATATGACAAGTTGAAAACAAATATTAAAATCGCAATCACAAGGAGCTGAAGACCGTAAGATCAATTTTGCTCTCTGTTGCAAGCAGCTATGAGAGATCGAGTTAGAACTGATACAACGATGACAAAGATAACGCTATTCCCGCGAAGTCTCGTGGCGTACGTGGAGATTACTGAAACTCTGAAGAACTTTTCAGAATGATTCCGTTGCCCCTCAAAAACAAATTAATGCATGTGATGGTGGATATGATAATGTCAGTAAGCAAAGTGATAATGAACCTAGACTATGTCGAATTATGTCTCTTATGTATAAAAAGTGGACTTGACTATATCCACAGACATAGGTAAATCAGATTCGTAAATGACGAACTAAGCGTATCTGACAAGATGAAATCTTTGCCGACATGGTGAGAAAACAGCGCCCAAGATTCAGCCATGATATGTGCACTTTCGGGACTCTCATCAAAGGATACATTTATCTACTTCGTGGAATGACAAACGTTTCGTTTTCAACGCCAATACACGAGGAATGTTTAACCCTAACGTTAAATACTTCAGATTACTTACTTTTCGGAATAATGTAGTATTTTCTGTCCGTAGGAGGATGCTGTCGAAGATACAATTTAGTAGCGTATACGTTAGGCTATTCCCCAAATCCTCTAACTGACGGTTTGTTAGTTGATGATCTAAACTAAAATGTCAAAGATCGTTGATGCGCAAATGCATTTCCCGAGAGTTGCTTGCAACAAAACCAACATGTATAGGTATGTTAAGATGCACGTGCTTCATTCCCCATGAGTCCTGCCTTGTGATAAATCACACAAGTGGTATTTTCCTAAAGGATAGCCGCTATAAAACACATCTTCAGAACATGCCTGGTAGGTAAGCTTCTATTTTCCATACGTGGTGATGCATGTGCAACACTTCAAGTTCTGTATACGATATTATTATCTATTAATGATGTATTATCTGATGAACAATCTAGAGAAATCAGGAGAGTAATGTATAAAGATTTTTCAATACGTGCATGAACAATCTAGAGAAACCAAGACAGCTTATGAAATTATTAGACTATGAAGATATTGCAGATGATATCGATTCATAAACTTCACTCATTCAAATTCAACGTGGAGTTGTGCAACAATGAATCTTAGAGTAAAGAGAAGAAATACAAAAAGAAAACCATCATCGGAAAGAAAGAAAAATACACTAGACTGGGCATTAAACGACATGAATTGATTTGAAATAAATTCTTGGAAAACATTTAAACAAGGTAGAAAAGAAATTCAGAAAGTAAAATGCCGTAAGTGCAATAAGATAAAACAAATTAATAATATTTTAACAAAACGAAGTAGCTACTATCATTATTACGGTTATTTAAGTAAAAGTAACTTTTTCTTATTAATAATACAGACAATGTGTTGTTCCATATATATTATAAGTGATCCAAACTTATTCAGTCAACAACACGCAATGGCTTGTTACCTTGTTATGTATCTATTTATAACAGTGTGACTTTATTTCTCCTAATAAATCTTACATCTTTAAATTAAGCTAAGCAATAACGTCAAAGCAATCGTTGCATACTGGCCGTTGTACGTGGATATAAAGCCTTATTTAATCGTATATTGTATGTTCCCTCCTATTGCGCTGATTTGGGTTATGATTCCTAAAGGCAAGAACATTAACATGTTTTCTTTAAAAGAACAGAAACAATGTATGAATATGATCAATGGATTATAGCTGATATGATTATGTTGAAGCTAACATGAAAATAAACTGATTTTGCTGAATTTGGAGGCGTGACTAATCAAGTGTCTGAGAAATGCAGCATTATAATTTAACAATGATTCTTTCTCATTTATCATTCATTACAGACGACAACATCACCACTACTTTACCAATGGAACAAAAACCCAAAATTTAGTATGCACCTTCTGCTATTGTTTCTTATTTTGTAATATTAGTTTACGTCTTCCTTTAGCTGAGGAAGATACTCCTGTGTTATGATATTCTACATGTATTATGAGTCAAATGTAAGCTTTCTGCACTGTGAGCCAAATAAAACCCATTTGGATAACCTAAATAGATTAAAACGACGTTAATAACCTATGATCATAAAAAACACAGTAATGCACTGGAGAAATGAATTGATAGGATTATGGTTACTGGTAAAAACACAAATCAATTCGAATAATAATGTGTATAATGCCTGTCCGTGTCTTGGACATGATAGAAAAAGGCTTTTAAAATACGTAATCTATAATTAACTATTCAGAACAGAATAATCTCTTCAGATCTATTAGTACTTACAAGACTCTTGAGCTCTTCGTCCTGAAAATAACATAGGAAACTTTACATTAGAAACATTCAAATAATAATAGCCATAGCGCAATGACACGTCGTAAATGTACTAGCCTTTGCGTTATGTATTCTGAACGAATTAGTGTGGCAGAGTTAAGGATGGATAGCTTGTTTCTAGTTTGGTTTTGTAATAATGTAGCTCGTGCTTTATTATAACAACCGTGATCGCCGTCATCTCTGCATGTAATCATTAAAGTGAGTGGAGTGGGGCAGCTTAAAGTCATTATGGATGTGTGATATTGTGTCGCTGTTATAAGACTTTAAGCTATGAACAAGCATACAACTAGTATAGACTATATGCCTTATTGTTTTGAATATTTAATTTAAGTTGTGTGTTAATGTTTAATATTTTTATTTTTATTTTTATTTTCGTTGTATGCTATGGGTAATGAAACATTGTAACTAGTTGCTGACCTTGTTCTAAAATCAATGACAGTTTTGGTATACAACTTTTATATTTTTTTTTTTATCTTTGTCAAAGTTAGAATCATTAAGTTGAATCGAGGTCATACCTGTGCTACGTGACAGATATCATGTGTCAATTCGTAACAAACTTCTGTTTTTTCCAGAATAATGAACTTTGACCCTCATCAGGAAAGCTGTTTTGCGTCTTAATTAGTCTTATAACTGATGTTTTTGATAAAGGTTGTTCAGTTGTGCTTTAACATTTAGCACTTTAAGTTGCGTTATGTTGTAACCAGTTTGGTCTGAATTTTATTTTCTTCAAATTTATGAATTCAAGTTATTATTTTCCCTGGAAATACAAAACTGCTCTGACAAAATTGTTGGATAAAGACATTCAATGGAATGTATACTGAATTCAAAACTGGAATACTAATTTAGGTGATTCAATTAGAAACCGATGACACATCTGCACTTCGTAGGATATAACAAATGTCATCGCCTTCAAGTTCGGATTTCATCGGGACTCGAACTCAGTTTAGTTCAGGATTTTTACTACTAGGACTTTTATTTTTTAGTTCTTGGATCATTTTTGAATTTAATTTGCAAAACCTTAAGTTCTTTTTTCTCATTTTATCCTTTGTATTCTAGGGAAATAAAATATGTGTTAAATGTTACAAAGCTTGTTGTTTTCACTTTTTTGTCAATTATTTTAAAAGCATAGACTCGTAACCCTTATATAGATATTTAAACATTTAGCATATTCAGATAACCAGCAAATTTTACTCTGTGGAATGAACTATCGTAGATGTTGATTTTCAGAATACATCAATCCCATCCCATTAAAAATGGTATGTAAATAATGTTTTTCTAGAAAGTAAAACACTAGTTTAGTCTCTTCGCTTACGCAAATAAGTTGATTTAGCATAATTGTTTGGATCAGAATTATAAATATACTTGAACCTAAGCGCATCTTTCTGATACTGATACCAACAGATTAGAGTGAACCCACTATGAAAATATTATTGGCATTAGAGCTTTAACAAATTATATAAAAACCTGATATGATATGAAGAGGTTTTTCTTTTTCATGTGTATCTGGATCATATTCATATAATATTTATAATTATCCGACTGTTGTAGCTGTGAATTTTGAAGTGAATTGTCATTCAGGCATGGTGCTTAGCATTGTATTGTATGGCTTATATAAAACAATAAATCCAGCAAACACTAGGCAAAGGAAAGTTAAATATGCAGTGTGATAACTTTGTGGTCTACGCACATTAAGATTGAACAATCTTCTTTTCATTTCAACAAGCTTCATCCATAGATTAATATCAAATACTAGATACTATAAAGAGAAACATTACATTGGTTAAATAACAGCGACAGATACATTTTGCATGGATAACGCTGCTTTTTTTAAACCCAACCTACACTATCACATATATTTATTTACTTCCATCCAAGGATCATCTAACGACGAGGCGAATATATAGGCAAGTCCGCTCAATCTTCATTGTACTTTAAAGGAAATATAGAATTCCATCAATAAGAAGCACAAATAAAGAACACAGTTATCTTGTAATGAGCTCTATCCATTGACAGATAGACTTTACTAACTTAAACGGCCCAAACATTATTATTGATTAGGTATACTTCATTGTGCCTGTCGCCGAAAAAACACTCAAACATACACTGAACGTTTCATTGCTCCGTAAATAAGTATAAGATTCATTATTGCATACACAAGATAGTATACCTAATTATAAAATTCAGACTAATTTAGTGTTTAATTTTAACAATGTTTCAATCATATCGCTAGTAATATTTTTATAAATCTTCGTTATGGCTTAGCTGGAGTTCGTACGTCATATATAAGTATGCCAGTAAAACATTCTTTATTTTTACATGTTATAATCCTCAAAATTATTCCTATAAGTTCAAAATAGTGAAGTGTTAAAGTAACTCAGCATTTTCATTAAAATATTGCCATTTCTTCCTTTCCCTGACGATAGCGATAATTACATATAGATAAATATCTTAAGTAAACTAGGTCTCTGCCTGTCTCTTTATCGCAAGGCTTCTTTGTAAACTAAGCCTCTCTGTCTGTCTCTCTTTATCGCAAAGCCTCTGTTGTTTAGAGAAAAAGGGTAGAACGCGGTTTTGGATATTAGCATATGGCATACATACATACCACAGCTTAAATATTTCGTCTTTACAGATTACTGTTGCCTCACCTCGGTCCAACTGGGTTCGAGTTTCGAGCTCTGACATTGTAGATAAGTAAGAAAGCTTGCCTGGAGTTTATTGTGGGTGAGCGGTGGATACCGGGGTTCTCCCGGGTTCTCCCTATACCGGCTGCAATGTATGGCCTATCTTCCGTTGAGAAATACCGTTAAAACCAAAAACATACATACACGCATACATACATGCATGCATGCATACATACATACATGCATGCATGCATACGAACATACATACATACATTAATACAATGGAATCTTCTTGAACATGTCAAGGTATTATTCTTAAATAAGAAGAGCTGATTGAATCGTATACCACATATTTTGACTTACTGCATTAATGTGCGTTTCGGTAATCACGGAAAACAATTTTCTTTAGGTGCTCTACCAAATTAAGAGAAAGAGGGTGCAAATATTCTTTCATCAGTAAACGAATCGGCTATGGAGGAGCTCACAGTAAAATGATTTTTTTGGTTTCTGGCTTCAATTGCTTGGAAAACAAATCATCCTAATTTACAAGGAATAATTGACCCCTTTCACACGAGTTGCAGTTCCTGATATCGAGAGCTAAAAATCGAAATGGGGCTATGACTGCTTTGTGAATGTGCGGATAATATTGCCGACGTGACTGTATCAGCGACCATGTAGCATCAATTTAAGCGATGTGTCCATGGTAGAGATGGTGTATGAATTTGTGCAGGCAAGCAAGACAAGAGATGCCGCAGCCGTTTGATCAATTTTCGAATCTCCGTACAACAATAAATACAAATTACTAAACCTGTATGGTATTATTTTCATTCAGATTTAACAATTCTGTAAATGTGTTGAAACATTTTCCTGAAGTTATCCATCATGGAAAACAGTTACAGCTGTTTGACATATATTTGCACTGATATATCTCTGTCTGTCTGTCTGTCTCTCTCTCTCTCTCTCTCTCTATATATATATATATATATATATATATATATATATATATATATATATTACAATACTGCTACTAATAATAATAATAACAATACTATTAATAAGTAATTAATCATATTATTTATATTTTATAAATGTGCATTATACATAACACAATTCCCAATAAAAACGTTTATCACTTTGTTCATAAATTTTTGACATATTTTCAATAGAGATAAATGTTTCTTTAAGATCAAGTTTTACGTATTTTTATGTATTAAAATATCACTTATCTGTACTGTATATGCATTGTTCTATGTCAATTACTCGTTAAGGAATAAAACAATTACGTCAGTTTAAACATTTAAGGTATGACGTCATCTTGGTGTTGTTTATTTTATCACATATATGCATTACAAATTTCATGGGCTCTAATTTGTCAAGCAGATGAAGAATTCATAAAATCAAATGATGTTATTAACATTTGAAGCAAACTAAGGAGATAAGAGGATGGCAAATAATCTGTTAAAGTTACATCTCGCGGTAAGGAGTAATTTAATTTCATTAAATAAATGTACTCTCATAAATCGTATATAATATGTCAACATGTAAAAGGAAAAGCGTATTGGGTCTCAAACGATAGAGTATACACACATGAGTGTATTCGCAAATATAAACTATGTACAAATCATTGATTACATGAACAGAGTATTCGACAATATGTTACTTGTTAACCTATATACTGTGCGGGTTATCTTGAGCTTAAATTTCGTATAATGGCACTCAAGTCAATTACAAAAATATTCACTTCATACAAACTATGTATTTTTGATAACATCGCTGATGACGTCCTTCTTTTGCATCCGTGTATTATGCAAATTACAAGGTACAATACGTTTTCTCTACAGTATTTGCCGCATTGAAACACAAACCCTCAATGAAACAATAACATTCAGTATTCCAAAAAGATTCTGTCACTGGGATTTTGTCTAATTTTTTTCTACAGATATGCCCTCGAACGCATCAGATCACCCAATAATTTCCGATACAATATGTTAAAAAGTTTATCTAATTCTCGCTATTTTGTAATATTCAAAATTCTGTCAAGGATCTCCTACTTCGAACCGTAACATCTGCGCAGTCTGTACTTAGCTGCTAAGACAGCAACATCTCAAAGGAAATTAACATTCTATGAAACCATTAAACAGGTTGTAAATATATATATATATATTTCTTAATAATCTTTTCTGAGAACACCTTACGCCTCCCATCCAATACGTTTCTGTTATCCTTCAGTAGTGTGGTAATGGGACTTTTTAGTTGTCGATCATTTCAACGCCTCCTACCTGCCTTTCCATGACTTAACCCTGCGGCTCATGCAAGTGAATTCCAGCGGCAACAATACATGCCCGATGAGTTCGAGCTTAACATGTGAGTGACACTTCCCCACTACCATCGGCCCTGGCTTTAATCTACTAAAGTTATTGGTCGCGGCTCTGTCTGTAATGCTGATAATATTGTCTAGCTTCTTGAGTTCAGTTAATTCTTTGCAAAGTCGTTGGTTCTTGAATAACATCCAAGCATTACAGGATGTCATTTATGACCGCAGGATCTCCTCTTCGGCTACTCTCACATCATCGTAATTGATATTGACCAGATACTATTGTTGAGAGTAATACATTAGTGTGAGACAATGTAAGCCAGCAGCAAGACTATAAATGTCAAAGAAAGCTCGTGCGTTCGCTTGTTCTTGAAAATATTTATCTGATAATCGCAGCGGGTGTTTGATTATGATGAAAACACACTACCGTATGACACGGAGAGCATTGTGGAAGCATTTGCTTCCCTGAACATTACGGAAATTAAATTGCCCTAAAAGTGCTGCGTTTGTGTCGTCATAAATCACTCTTTAGCCAACACGAGTCATGTTGATTCATCAAAGGTGCCACAAGCCATATAATTCTATATAAGTTTTTAAGCGCGTATCCGCAGGGCTTTGCAACAGTAACGTTAGTACGTGCAAGGCGAATACGAGGGGATGAATAAAACGAGAAGCGAGAAAGTCATTGCATGATAGTTTGCAAGAACATTCTTGAGGACCTTGAAGCGACTGAATCTCCCAGTCAGGGGATTGAACTATTCAACGAACAGGCAGATTACTTCGGAGTCAGCAAAAACAGCGAATACAGCGAAGATCTTCAGGATTAACATAGAGAACAAAATAATTACAGAGACGACTTTGGCATATAATACATGGAAACCCTAAACATAATTCATTTACACTACAATGATTGCTAGCGTCCACTGATATGACCAGATACCCGCTTGACGAACTTATTATTTCAGCAGGAATTTGATAACAATCTGCGGTTGCTGTAACATAGTAAAACATCATTTCATACGACGCTGCTCAACCTTCAACATCAACAGCAAGGATACTACGTCTTTTGTGGTTACTGAATGGAATAATGTTGCATACTATCCAATGTAATTTAATCTGATAAAGAGCCGCTGGATGTTGATCGCGCCATGAATCGTGAGGATACATCACCCTTATTTATAGTAAAGAAAACAATGGATGTTTGTATATATATATATATGTGTGTGTGTGTGTGTGTGTGTGTGTGTGTGTGTGTTTCGTGTGTGTGTGTGTGTGTGTCTAAATGGTCTGATGGCACAGTGACTCAGTCGATGAAAGAACCTTTGTTTTGGAAAACGTGAAATTTGCGCCAGAACGATACCAGTACTGTAAACCTCACTTGCTCGCGTTACGTGTGGTTACCGGCGTTCAACCATGACTCGTATGCTCGCATAGGAGTAAAGTCGTGTGATCAGCTATGCCGGATATGAGAATACATACGAAAACCCACGCGCGTCGGTAAAGACTTGCCGTTTCAAATGTGATCTCCGCTTAGGCGCTTTTGAAGAAAAAAGATACTGTTGAAACAGAAACATATATCAATGAAGTAATAGCACAGATCTAATAACACAGATACGGATAAAAAACATGACATATATATCTCCCGGAAAAAAAAAAAAAAAAATTATATATATATATAATCTTCTATGAATGCATGGCGGTTGTGAATGTGAAAAAGATGCTTAGTTTGAAATAGTATGCTTCTCGTACGTAAACAATGCTAACCTGTTGCTAAACTACCCTACACAATACTATTATTAATATTAGGGCTGTAATGAACCATTACATTTGCCGGCGAGAGAAAACATTTCAAGAGGTACAAAACATTGAAGGATGAAATCAACACACTCAGCCGTAGTCCAGAAAATACATACATGTCTGTAATCGCAAATAACGTTTGCCTTTGGTTCTCGCGAATTCCATCCAAGGCGAAATACCTCGTCACGCCAATCGGATTTACCGAAGGTGATAAATCGATAGGAAGCAGTACCGGCAAGTAAGCTTGTTACGAGCATATCAGACAGTAAGAGTTTATTCCGGAATTCTCAGGGAGGCACAACTCATAAAAACCCATAAAAAGTAAACTATACTGGATGATCATTACAGTAAAACTATTAACACGATAGCGTTAGTGGAAATTGGAAGCTTCCGACGACTCCGGGAACAGATACGGATCTAGGGAGCAGAGCAGAAACAAGTTATTGAGTTGTATGCAGTAAAAACTCTCGCAGATTACTCAAAGCCTAGAACACTTGGACCAGTAGCATCGTTGGGCAAGTGCGTTTTATAATACGGACCAAAGTTAGAGACATTACGAGCATAACTCACTTCGTTACCCATCTAGGATTCATTACACATTTAACGTCCTTTTTCAAAACAGCAAAGTCATTGGGGTAGAAGGCTCGAATTCGTATCAGTTTAAGCAATCTAAAAACTCTCACTTTAATATTCCTGTACGGTAAGAACAATGTGAAATTTACACGTAAAGTTATTAATTGTACTAACTGTCCACCGGCCAAATAATATACTCAGATTTATGGTTAAGCTGTCATAGGTTACTAGAAAAGATAAATCTAAACTTAAGATCAGTACTGCCTGAGGAACTGGGAAGGAGAGTCTACGAGTGCTAAATGTGAAATGGAGATGATGCTAAAAAATAAACAAAACTGAATTCATTAAATGTGGACAAAGGTAACAGTTTCTGACATACATGAGGTAAAACATATTTTGTATAACATGCACTGCCTCGCCGTTCTCGCGCGTGTAATACTCCATTTCTCTCTCTGTCTCTCTCTCTGTCTCTCTCTGTCTCTCTCTCTCTCTCTGGCAATATAACCTCTGACTTTAGTTTTTATTTTTATAATGTCTATTGTCAAAATCTTGATCAGGACGACTTTATAAAATAT
>JAECUM010058471.1:0-19504 GCA_016617855.1 Megalonaias nervosa | reverse complement strand
AAAGCAATTTGTTATACCAGTAAGGTTGGTATATGTAACTGTGATCCGCCCATAGCGTATTATTTCTCATATGTCAACATTGTTGATATCAACAGTAGGCTATAGCTTCAATAATCTGGATCTTTTGATGAAGTTCCACTGCAGAATCAATAAACGATATCGACATTAGAAAATAACGGGAAAAAGAAATACAGTAATAATAGGCCCAATTTTCTAAACGGATCAAGTACGGAGTACAGTTTACAAAGATCCTTCTGCTCTCGATTCTCGCTCTCTTTATCCGTCTCTCTCTCTCTCTCTCTCGTGCATAAATTATGTGGAACTCTGTGAAGAGAGAGAGAGAGAGAGAGAGAGAGAGAGAGAGAGAGAGAGAGAATATGTGCTTTACGAAACCCATGAAACTGAGGTAACGTGCGAGCTTCTCGGTTGGCGTGACGTAGGTGTACAACTTCTATGGCACTTATCTCCAATGTTCACATTACTAATGATGTTAAGTTGGAATAGTCTGTTGAGATTATACAGTAGATTTCTTTGTTAGGAGGCATACAGATACTGTAATCTATTTAATCTAAAAATAAATGAATAAATAAATAAATAAATAAATAAATAAAATAAAGTTTTACAAACACATTAATTTCAGATTGTCTACTTGACAAACAGAAACATAGGAATGGATACTAAATTAAATAACTTTTGGTAAGTGACCCCAAACTACAGCAACACTCCTACATCTCTCTCTCTCTCTCTCTCTCTCTCTCTCTCTCTCTCTCTCTCTCTCTCTCTCTCATCGTAGCATAATACGGACTAAAATCCGTGAATATACGAGGAAAGAGAATTTTAACCTGTCATGCGACGATGTCTTTGCCCTTATGAATGGTGCACAAGTTTACACACACTGACAATGGGGTACGGTAAACTGAGAAAATAAGCATAAAAACAATTTTATATACGGTAGCGAAGTTAAAGTTAATTAAAGCAATATATATATATATATATATATACCACTATATATATATATATATATATATATATATATATACTATATATATATATATATATATATATAGAGAGAGAGAGAGAGAGAGAGAGAGAGAGAGAGAGTCATAAAATATTGTATCCGGGATTTAAAGTGAAGGAAGCTTAAACATAGATGGCGCTACACGTCAGTGTGTATAGGTAATAGCTATCGATGTTGAAAAATGTAGATTGTGTGTGGCACGCTCTTCTGTATCCCGATACACGACTTTAATTTAATGATTATAGTGGAGATGGAGAAAGGAAATTTTAACCTTAATCAGAAAAACCAATAATTTCAAGCAGAAAAGAAAAACTTAGCCCACATTAAATTGAAAATGTTATGAAATGCTTGGTACTCGTCCAATATTGTTCCGCTCTTAGTTCCATGGTGTGCCCACGGTTGTAACCTTAAGACTGGGTTCGCTGATCATGATTTTATCGCAGTTTGTGACAAGCGTTCTTAGAACGATCTCTTCCAGCTTTGACATGTCTCAACCACCGTGCTTTATACAGAATGCGAGTCTTGATCGACTCCGGCAGATGTCATTTTTAACTTGGTATCTTATTCTTGCATCCATCAGTATCAGCAGTTGTCTTACTGGTTTGTTTAGAATCAAGGCATACTGTGACTTCTGCGCGAAGTTACCGTTTAGAATATCAACCGTCTGCTTATGCTTCAGTGGCGCTTTATTTATAATTGCCAGGTTGGATCATTGTCAGATCTGTACAAGGATCAAAGTGTCCTCCCAAGTATCAAGTGCACTCGCTGGGTTAAATCAAAGGGATTTTTTTTTTCTCTGTTCACAAGCCTGGCAATTTAATTTGAGACTGAAACATTTTTTAAAAATCCAGTTTACGTCTGATAGACTTCGTCGGTACAATACATGATCAGAGGGCAGTTTGTGGACAGGTATGGCTATTTCGAGTTTTGTCATCAGTGACTCGCAGATGATTAATCTGTCCAGCCCTATACAATCAATTTGCGGCGGAAGGGTGGCACTTTGCCGAGTCGGCTGCGCGTGCCAGTTGCACAACTCTTGCTAGCGCCAATTCAGGTGAGTTCTGCAAGCTTTTCAAACTCGGCTTGGTGAAAAGGTCAGTGCCATTGGTAATTGCCTTTATTTTGCGTTCACTAATTAGTACTTTTCTCCATGCATTAATCACCGTTATCTCTTCTAATTTTGGGATAGCCAAGCCACCATCACATAAAGTGGTATAGACCGTATTCATGGGACTTCATCAGTTTTGGCGTGCGCCATATTGGATTACAACGCCATGTGTATGGCAACACTGCTAGGACTTTTTTCGACGTTGTATGTTTGGTTCAGCAACAATGGTAAACTTTTGTGCCGTGTTCTGGTGTGGGAATCGTGCTGACCGTGAGAAAGACTTGTCATACCTCAGACTTCCACAGTACGGCAGAAACATGGCGAACAAGACACTACAGTTGTTGGGGGAAAGACAGCGCATGTAGCTTTCAAATATTGGACGTTTGGACATTAAGATCAGCAATTTTCTGTACACACGTGTATGTTCAGTCCATTTTGTGAGTGGTAAGCTGCAACGAACTTTGGAAACTTTTGTTATTCATATATTGTAATATATCAAGATAGCGGTTCCACCCCCACTTCCTTCAGTTTGCTTTGTTCTCTTAGTCAGGTTGATAGGAAAACTAGCATGACTAGATTTTGGCTACTAATAATCAAAACTTATGTTAGTCTTTGGCTGTTGAATATCTGTTTACAAAATATATCACTCTTCTTTGTTAGATTAAGTATGCATATCTGTAAATATACAACTCTGCATGTAATTAATTTGTATGTACATTTGAACATTTTGTATATTTCTATACTTTGTAACTGACAAGCCACTGTTTCTTAATATGTAGATGCAAACCGTCACTAACAAATCTGCCCATGTGTGCCAGCAGCATTTTGATTAATTTTAATGATAACCTGTGTTCTATTATAAATGGGATGTTGTGGATTGAAGTCCATGAGTTTGCAATATGTTTTCATATTTAGTTGATAAATGTATTTGTAGATACACAAGCTGAAAGAACGAACGGAGTGGTACACTAATTGTGTCAGCAATCACCAAATGAAAGACTGTTAACATAGTATTATTTCCATCAGCTGCCACTGACAGATACAACAGAGTATTGGGTCGCATCAAGAAACGGAAGAGACGATGCTGCTGAAACCTTTGTATCACTCGAGGACATATTGGTTGATGACCAGACATGTGAGACAGAAGAATTTTTGGATCACAACACAAGGGGGATCCAAACCGATATGAAGGGTCATAAGCTGGAGGCAATTCAACAAGAGTTGAGAAGACTGTGGAAAACATGGAGCTGAAGTCAGAAATAGCCAGCCAGAAGATGACCGCAGAGAGTTTGGAGGAAGATGATGACAAAGTCAACTATCTGGCTGGTTTGCCCACGCACCACATCTTAATGCAAGTCTTCGCTTATTTCTTCATACTTGACAGAGACTCATTTATCATCCTTGACAAAGTTTCAACAACCGATGCTAACATTAATGAAACTACGACTCAATGTTCACAATGCATTTTTTTGGATAATATTCCAGTGTGCACAGCCAACAGTGTCGAGTACATTTTTGAATACTCTTCATGCGCTGGCTGGTTTGCAGCCTCTTATCAGATGGCCTGAGAGAGATCGAGATCACGAAGACTATGCCCGTGAAATTCAGGCGTTACCTGAATGGTAAAGTTGAAGTAATTATCGACTGTTTTGAAGTCTTCATTGAAACCCCTTCAAATGCAGAAGCCAAAGCTCTGACCTGGTCTTCGTATAAACATCATCATACAGTTAAATTTTTGTTTGGTGTAACTTCACAAGGGACAATATCTTTCCTTTCCCAAGCATAGTGCGGCAGAGTGAGCGACAAGTTTGTCACAGAAAATAGCCTTTTTCTAAATAAACTGCTACCTGGAGATGTTATAGCAGATCGAGGTTTTGATGTAAAAGACAGCATAGGAGTTATGATGGTCTGTGTCAAAATGCCAGCTTATGCTAAAGGAAAAAAGCAAATGCCAGCTTTAGAGATAGAAGAGTCGAGAAAATTAGCTCACGGTCGCATTTATGTCGAACGAATCATAGGACTAATGCGACATAAGTATACTTTTTTGTCTGGAACTGTGCCTATTGATCATTTACGGAACACTGATGACAAAGGGTTGACATCTGTTGATAAAGTTGCCATAGTGTGTGCTGCATTAACAAACTTGTCACCAAATATAGTATCATTTGATTAAAAGTGATTATGCTATTGTCTAGGAATGTAGTAATGTGGGATGTTGATGTATATAGAAATAGGTATGGAGGATTATTAATCTGGAATACATGAGAGAGGAAGCATAAAGTTCCTATGGCTGGTAAATGTAATGATTAAGTGTACGTTTGCGAGATAGAGTGAGAAAAAATGTGTTATAAATGGAACAAAAAGGTATTTAAGAAATTGTGTTCAGCTATGGACAGTTTCGGATTCAACTACAATATCGTATCAATAAATGCAGTTCGAGTTATCTATTGATATTTACTGTCTTCCTTGAAATAATGCAGAGAGAGAGAGAGAGAGAGAGAGAGAAATCAAAGCTGTTTATTGTATGTTTTTGTCTGTAGACATTTTCAACTTAAATAATAAATCAATAAATACAGTGTAAGTTATGTATTGATATTTACTTTCTTCCTTGAAACTGAAAATTGTATCATAAATTAGCATCAAATCTCTATATCTCTCTCTTTCTCTCGTATGCACTATTACAATACTGGCAGATGAAAACACAAGACTTGTTTGCATTATGGCTCTTGAATAGATACAACACAATCACTATCAAACACACAAGCATGTACCATTATAAATCTCTCTCTCTCTCTCTCTCTCTCTCTCTCTCTCTCTCTCTCTCTCTCATAGATGGAATAATCATAATACAATACTGCCAGACCAATACTCTCTCTCTCTCTCTCCCAAAAACCGTAGTTGTTAGGACGTAGGCTGGGATCATGGATTGTGGGGATGCTGATTTCTGCACATGGGAGGGCGCTTTTTTGTATGAAAACTTGTAAACCGGACTTATGAAAATCTAATCTTTTTTTAAAAATATCTAGAATATTCAACCCATTATAAGTGGGAGGTAAAAATGTTCTTGGAACATCTCCAATTCTTTGGGACATCTCATATCCCAAAGACACTCTGGAAAATTTAAATCGCTCACGTCTCGATAACAACTGCTTCTCTCGATGTCATGGGGTTGTCATAATTTGGACATTGGCTGGAATCAGACATTATTTGGGACAATAGTTTATATGTGTATTGTGGTATTAAGATATACGAAACAAAATATATCATCCGGAAATTACTTTTTCCCCATAAAATTGTCCAGAGTGGTCAAAAGAAATACTCATAAATGGTGCACATTATATTTTCTCTGAACAAAATTCCTCCCTATTACCTCATGACCAATTTGCATCCTTCTGGATGCTAATATCAATGTTGGTTTGTTGTTTTTGTTTGTTCACTTTTGCAACAAATCATGGCAAATAATGAAATATCATAATGTGAAGCCATAATTACTTGCATGTTGGTCAAACATGCACATTGAGATGAATTTTCATCAAATGGTTCTTTGTTCACCTTGAATTGCCACAAATAATCATAGCGTAGGTGCAGCGAATTAAAGGTACAGTGAGAATGCTGTGAACTCATTGTATTTGGGGTTTATAATAGAATTTATCACATGCATTGATGTGGGATAAGGCAATTCCAACAAGGTGTCATAATTCGTGGGCCTGAATAAGGCTTTGCCCAGTTCTTTATGATGAATTATGAGTCTGATGGTGGAATTTCCCTATCTCTCATCAATATATATGGTTATTCACAGTACTGGGAAAAAAGATGTGAAATTAACAAAATGTCAAGAGAGCGATTAAAGGACAAAATATTCATCTAACACTTTTGGATCATTTGAAAGAAGGCATCAGATTTGGCTTACAATTCGGTGTAAACTCGGATATGTCAGTAATGTGATGTCATACAAACCAGTAAATGTAGTTATTTTGATGGCATGTGAAGAACGATAAGTAAAGATGGGTAGGATAGAAAAATCCTCCATGGGTGTTACAATATGGAACAAATTGTCATACACATTAGAAAAGGTGAGAAGAAAAAAATTTCCCGTGTTCCAGCAGTCATAACTCTCCTTGTTTCTTCAGTGTCATCTCTATACTGTGATAATTCTAGTCTCTCTTGCCTAAATTATAACGAGAGTACCATGAATGGCACATACGCCCAATTTGTGTTTAATAGTTCTCTATGCAGACACTAGTAGGTCATGGTAGACTCGAGAGATTATTAACCACTCAAGTCTCAACGTTTCCAGACCTAAAGTGCAAGCCCTCCACAAACATTAGTTGTTGTATGTGGTTTTGAACTAAGGTTGTTACAAAAGCTATTTTTCTTCTTTCAGTCAGCGACCTTGACCTCAAAATCGATAGACTTTTTTTTACTCAACATGCAAGTCATTCACAAACTTGTGTGAAGGTACACGGTCGAGTACTGACATTTGTGTGCAAAAACAATATTTCTTCTTTGTCATTTACCTTGACCTTCAACCCCCAAATCAAAAGGCTTTTTCATTACTCCAAGTGCAAGGCATCCACAAAGTTTGGTACATGTATGTTATGTACAGTTAATGTTACTCTGCAGAAATCATTTAATTTTTCTCAGTCAATCTATCAAACCCAAAATTCATTTGGGTTTTTTCATCAAGAACTTAACTTGTAAAGTTTGGCAAAGGCAGGTGCTGTAGAACTGAAGTTGTCACGTGGAAAAGAAAACGTGAATGGAGAAATGTACTGGGTATTAGCATAATGCACTCTGCCAATGGTGGATGTATAAATAAAAGATGATAAAATGTATAACTATGTAGGAAAAGACATTGTGTCATACGTGCTTGCATCCCAATAGAAAATAAATCCCATTGGAGGACTGATGCTCCACTAGTGGGTGGACAGAAACTTTATAATTGTAATTCAGTTGCCAGAAAATTTGCTTTTACTGGAATCGACCTCGTGTCACTGATCCAATAAAAGGTATTCAAATACAATATAAAATTTGGACATTTTTTATCAAGCAAAATTTTAAATACACTTGCCATGGAACCTTTGCAGAGGAGCCCAACTATAACCCAAAGAAGTTTCTGCTTTGAAATGCCGCACTTGCAAGAATGGGTGGGCACGCAGGTTCACCTATGTGTAAGATTAGAACTCTTGCTCCATTGTAAAATCAATTAACTAGGTTATCACAATTGAAGCTATACTCGAACTATTAATAAAAGAAATCTGTTCTTTCAGTTGAGGCATCAGAATTTCTAGAAATGCTACATGCTCCAATACAAGTTCTAAAAATACATGTACCTTGAACACCAGATACATTGTGGTTGATTTAGGGAACAATTGCATAAATCTAAGATGAAAAATCTGTATTACGTCTGAGCAATGTATACTTTCTATTGAAAGGTTTCAACTGAATTAGTTTGAATACACTAAAAGAGATTTTTAAGTTTCTAGTAAAATAAAAAAATAAAAAAACAAGGGTCCCTAGAAGGGACTAATTCTCTATTGGCCCCAAAAGAATTTTCAGGAATCCAAGAAAAGACCATTTCTTCTTTTTAAAGGCCAAATGTTGAAACCATATCTAATATTCTTGAGCAAAACAAGAATTTAAAGATGGCACCATATTGGTAGTAATATCAGCACTATTTTCAACTAGGACCAACTAGATGGCACAAGTCTTCTTTTGGTAAATACCCTATGTTAATATGACCATCGATTCAGGGGAAGTGGCCAAATAACAAGATTTTCAAGATGGTGGCTATATTGGATGTCAGATCTGCATCATTTTCCTTTTCGACCAACTAGACAACATTACAAGTCTTCTGGTGAAAACACCCATGTTGATACGACTCTCCTGTTTAGGATTAGCGATACCAAGATTTTCAAGATGGATGCCATCGTGACCATATTGGATAGCAGATCGGCACCATTTTCATTTGGGCCCAACTTGACATAAAAAGTCTTTTGGTGAAAACCCCCATATCAACAAGACTATCCATCCAGATGAAGCAATAAGAATTTCAAGATGGCCACTATGGCAGCACCATTTTTATTTAGGAGCAATTAGCTACAAGAAATATTTCTGCGAAAACCCCATGTTGATGTGACCATCCATTTAGGAAGAGTAGAGATAACCCGATTTTGAAGATGGCTGCGGTGGTGGTGATACTGGATGTCCGAGAGGCACCCTTTCCATTTAGGACCAGTTCGTCTTTGGGATGAATGTGTGTCAAGTTTCATGTAACATTTCATGGTAATCCTAGCAGTTTAGGCGTAGTGATAACAAACTTTTGCTAACAGACAGATGGATGAAGGACAACAAGCCATCCAATAATCTCTGGTGGTATATGACCAGAAGAGAGAAAAACTTAGTGCAGCACATGGCACAGAAGCTGTGTTCTGAAAACAGGTATTGAAGATTATCATAGAGTGATACCAATATACTACTGATTACTATTCAAAAAATCGGCGCAAAATGTCCGCATTGCATTGGAAATTAGGGGAAAAAACACAATATAAATAAGACTCTTGTAACAATTTTTTTAATTTAAAATGTATTAATAATCCATTTATGTCTATTTTTATTAGTTCAACCCACTTGATGTTTGCAACCTTGGACACCTTTTTACACCTTACAGATATTGTCATGTGCCAATTTTCTAAAATCATAAATCTACCACTGATGTACCGACACTGTTGCTCTGCCTATCTATTTCATGCATTGATTCTTGTGTACATTTTGGAAAGTTGCTGCATAGACAGAAAACATGCAGAAGCTTCAGAATGAAGCATTACAAGAATTTCAAAGTCAAAGAAAGAGGCAAATTTGTATTTATAATTTAACTGAATGCTCATAAACATGAAAATGGAGATCTTATTAAACACAGACCCAAAAGGCTCTAGTATCAATCAAATGGCTCTGTTCTTTACAGCTTGTTGCTGTAGTTGATCCAGTTTTGTTGATAAATGCTTGCATGGCACGTTTTGTGAAACCTTTCATAAATATAACCTAAAACTGCCAGCAAGGTACTGATTATCATACCTTGGTGCTAAGTCTCTACAGTGTATTCCAAAAGTCTAATAAATGGTCAAAGTCAGACTTGACAGAACAAAGGAATAAGTAAACAGGATGAAAAATCACTGGTTTCTTAGGTACATATTCCACTTGATATGAAATTTCTCCAAATATTTGATGCATCTATTCACAAACAATGCCATGGCAAACGGGGAATCAATGATGGATCAATCGTGTCTAGGACATTACCCCCCTGTCAATTACCCCCCCACTGCCATTACCCCCCCTTCATTTTCCCCCTCAGTCTATTATCCTCCGGTCTATTACTATATGCAACATATAATTGTTATACCCCCCGAATAAATAATAAATTGAAATAAATTTCACAATAATTTATTGTAAATTTTTATTTTAGTTGATTAATCTCAGCCTTAAAAACATATACTTGTCCCAATATTCAATATTAAATTCGTCATATCATAATGTTATAGTACCATAAAATATATTATATTGATATGATTGCAGCTGAATGTTATGTGCGATCCTCGCAAGTATTCAAAGTGTTCTCTATTAGTAAAGTCATTAACAATGCTCATAATCCTAGCATTGCAGCCTTGATATTTCTTTCGAGTTGGTTCCGCTGGATGTCCTCCCAAGTCGCAGGGAAATTATCACGTTCAGGACTGATTGCTGTTTTTAAAGGATGTCAAAAAGCGCCAAATGTTTGGATGGTCATCAGCAACAGCAGCTTGCATTTTTCGATGCCAACCTTCAACGTTGTTGTTAGTATGAGGTAATTTGTTTTGAACACGGCTGTGTACACTCCAAACTTGAGGAACAAAGACAGGATTAGCTCTGCTTCGACGTCTTCTGCCGATGTAGTTATCTTCAAAATCTAACAATTGATCCATGTCGTCGTCTTCTCTAAGTTCTTGAAGTTCTTCGAAAACCTGCAGTGTAAGAAAGCGGCACAAAAGCCAAAGCTGTTACCATTCTAACTGACATTGCAAAATCTGCATCATCTTAATATCTTTGCTGAAATGCAAGAGCTTGTACTTTTCGGTATATGCTCTGGGAAAAATGATTAAAACATCCTTGTACTATTCCTGCCTAGCATTCTGCAACAGAATTCATGGCTGCTTTTTTATAATCCATCATAACTGTTGCAGTCTGAGCATTGGGAATTAGTGTCTTTATCAACATGAAAAGACGTTGATAGTTTTATTTGGGAACAAGCAGTAGAGGCAAGAAATGACATCACAACTGGTGAGTGCATGCACCGTATATGATTGAATGAAAAGCTCAGGCACAATAACAAAAGTTCCATCCATGAACCAATTAAGAGATTGTGCTAATAATGATGACGTTTTATCAGTCCCAAAGATTAAAATTCTGTTTATATCTCCTACACCGCTATCAAATAACAAGACATTCTCATCATTAGGAAGTTTCTTGTATTCATCTGGCAGTTCAAAGGTTGCTCGATCAGTTGGAAGAGGCTGCGGAGCATGAATAGTTTGTCGCTTTTGTCGAATCTGACGACGAAGATGTATAGGAAGCATTTGTACTGATGCTCCTTCACTTAGATTCTGCATTTCCCGGCCAAGAATCTGTTGAGATGTTTCTTCTGTTTCCGCTGATCTTTTTGTAATGTTTTGTCTAATTTGCAGAACTTCGCATAGTGCTGAATCTGGTGCATATGTGTGTTCATGCAGAGATCCAACTACAACTTCATTTTTAACTTTGATCTATGCTTTACATTCAGATACTCCGTTTACATTTCCTCGTCGCTTTCTACATTCGTAACTGATTACACCTGCGCTAAATCTTTCTGCTTTACATAGACATATCCATTGTGCATAATATTTTGCTTTCCACGTATACTCAGAACTTTCTCCATGGTAAAATTATTTCTGGTGATATATATTTCAGAACGTATATTTATATAGTTTTTCTGGGGCATGCGCGTAGAAACCATTTCTGCTCGAATTAGATTCAGTGAGGTGAAGCCAACACAATAGTATAGATTGAGCACATATTAAACTGCTAAAATCAGTTTTATTGATGTGAAGCCAATACTCTTATCAGATTGTGTTTGTGTACACTTAAATTGACGGGATAGAGACTTATTGCGGTAAAGCCAACATAATATCAATTAGCAGTTAAATTTGTCGTCGTCTGTATTTGTAAATGATGCTAATGGCAGTGGGGTAAATGAAGGGGGGGGGGGGTAATTGACAGTGGGGTAATGTCCTGCTTCCATTACGGGTAAATCTCATTATAAATGACATCTTTCAGCATTCATCACTTAAAATCCAAAAGATGAAAAGGTGATGCTGAAACTTAACTGGCCTACACTGTGCACATTAGATGCATTTAACAAAAATGGGACCCAAAATCACCTCAGGGCAATCACAAACCGTTTAGAATACAAAACTTGAACAAAATTATGTTTTAAAATAAAAAAAATTAAAAAAAAAAATTAAAAGTTTAAAAAATGACAACAAATGGAAAGCAAATAAATCAGAATATGCTTTAAAAAGAACTACTTTAAATTTTATCAGGAACATCTTTTAGGAACTTAATGTTTGCAAAGCTGCTAATCTCACAAGCATATTTCATTGTCTCGTAGCACATGGCAACTATGTAAATAATGAGAAGGATAACGAAAATATCCCTTATGATTTCTTTGATCAATAGAGCATCGGAAATAAAGAACCATGTGCACAAACTAAGAGCTGTTCCATTGAAACATATGGTACCTATGTAAGGCATTTATTTAAAACTCTATGCCAGGGTACTCTGATTACTCAAAGAGTTCTTATGAAAATAATACAAATTCTAAATTGTATCTATGGATGACTACTCCGCAAGAAAGTATCCTCCCTGGATTATATGCATGTTTTACTGGAACAGCCCTAATACAGTGAAGATCGGGTATTTTAGTCTAAAATAATTCCTAGGAATGCCACATTCTACATTATGAAAGCGTCACAGAGCTTTGTACTAAATTTTCACATATGAAACATAAATTCAGAAAGTCAGAATACTTGATCATAAAGGTAAATTACTTTTAAGATTAGCTGCTCCTGTCATTACAGAGAGGTAACAGTTTTAGCCAGTCTTATTTAAACATCAATTTTGCCAAAAGTATGAAAAAGTTTAAACTTTACTCTGATTGAAAGTCTTACCCATAATAAGATGCCAGTACAATTAGGCTAATTTCCATACTTGCACTACATAAACTGTTAGAAAAACAAATTTATATTTTATTTAAAATAACGGATCTAAATGATTATGCACTATTATATCCAAATGAATTTAGTTTCCGGCAGAATCATTCAGGCAAAACTGCACTTCTCACTTTAATTTGGAAACTGCAGCATGTGCTGGATCTAATAAATTGTTACCGTTGATTTCAATAAAGCTTTTGACCTAGTAAAGCTCTTAATTAACGGTATATCATTGTGCTGACAACACAACAAAATGTTAGCATCATATTTATTCAGAATATTACAAACATGGATATATATATATATATATATATATATATATATATATATATATATATATATATATATCCACGAGTCTTCTCCAAAGCCGATGAAATTATATATGGAGTCCCCTGAGACCAAATTCTTTGTGTTTCGTTATTGTTTCTATCAATAACCTATCACATAAAGTCTCTTCATCTAATCAATACACAGCCGATACATCAACTGACAAACAGAATTCGACGTAAACCAAAAGTGTAATTACAAGTATCAACTACAGCAGTTTCTATAAATTGGTTTAAAATGAACAGAATGATTATGTATAGTAACTAAAAAAAGTAATGCTGATCGCAACTAAACCACTTATAATAGACATTGAATCTGATGTGCTACATTTACAATAAAAAGCCACAGTTCTACTGATGGTCAGTGATGACAAGATCATGGGATGTTAAACTCTGTCCACATACATTTAAGAATGGTTTTTCATTAACAGAATGTTTGTAATCTGAGAGAAAAATGCCGCTGACCCAATTTGATTAGGATGACTGCTGCCAAATTCTCAAAACAGTCCCACCTTAATAGAATGAAAGCTGTTGTTCCTATCATATAGAAAATGTGAACATTTTCACATTTCACAGAAAAAAAAGTAACATAACTGTTGCCAAGGCTTGTGACCATGACATTTGCAAGTACTCCACAATGTTTGGTTAAAGTATGCAATACAGAACTAGTGATGTAAACTACTTTTTCATCTTCCAGTCACCAAACCTTCACCACAGACCTCTCTAACCCCACCCCCCCGCCCATTTCTTCATTGACTCAAATGCAAGATACAAGGAAAGTTCAGTTAAAAGTATGGTCTAAACTTCAAGTTTATCCTTTCAATGTGACCTTGACAAATGACATATTGATCCCCAAACCAAGAGATTCTTTCCTTGCCTAAAGTGCAAGTGATCCCCAACATGGTCTACAATGCCAGTTATTGAGCAGCAACACTTTTTTAAAATTACTGTGACCTTATCACTCCAAATGTACAGGTTTCTTTCTTGCCTCAAGCGAAAAACACCCACAAACAAGTTAAAGTCAGCCACAACTATATATGGTACGTACAAGAAAAGAGAGCAGATAAACATATGGATGGATGGATGGACAGTCACACATGATAAAATCTGGTTTGGCGGGCTCAGTACTTGCATCATCTGAATACATTACAATATAATGTTTCCCACTGTAGTCTATTTTCTTCACTAGTGATTTAACTGCATAAACAGTATTATAACAAAGAAAAAAGGCAAAGGTTGGTATATTGGAATAGTGTTGTTTTACAATTACTAATCAGTATGGGAGTGTTAGTGGCATAATACAGTCACAGGAGGAACTAAACACAAAATGCACCATTTTTCTACCAACAATACAATTAATACAAATTAAGTTGTGATTATTCCAAAAATATATAGGAAAAAAAATGCATTTTATAGCATGAAGATTTAAACGAGTTTATTGGCTAAAAAAAAAGCCCTACTGGATGGGCAATAAATTTTACAGATCTGTTTGTTTTTTTAATACTGGTATTGCATTAGTGACAACAATTTCTTTGTTGAACAACTTCAAAAATAAATGCGTGTCCAATGTTGATGAATATGTGTCATGAGTGCATTATGATCTTTTCATCAGATCATTGCTTAAAATATCATACTGGATAAAATTTCAGCGTTCTTTTACCCCCACCCACCAAACTTCATGTGTGGATCAGTCGTCTAGTAGGGTTAGGGGTAGTAACTGCATCCCAACAAAATTTCATTTGCTCAAGTTCATATAATGGTAGTATGTCAGTTTTATAAGAAAGTTTCTTGTGCTGACAAGTGGGTCTTATTTTATTAAAACTTCATAATCTGAAAGTAACATTCTGGATAGTGTAGATTGTGTGTTCATATTGAGTTCTGCTGAAATATGTTTTAGACATAATTTAAGTTCATATTCTTTTTTGTATTCAGATAAAACCATGTCTGTGAATACGTTTGTTCAAGAAGACTGCAGTTGGCTCCTCGGGGTTCCAGTTTGATAAAATAAAAAATAGCTCCACTGATCTGATAAATGATGTAAACAATTTTATTCTGCAGAAAAGCAAGTTTTTAAACCATGCCCAGTACCTTTGTCGTTTGGAATAATAAAATAATTAAATTTAATGTCCATCAATTAGGGCTTTTTGCTACTGACAAGTGTTTCTTTCTATACTGTTGGTACATAGACCAAGCTTGGTATAGACTTCCAGCAGAATTTGTGCAGTAGAGTACATCTATGTCTTGCTTTGTCGACAGTTTTGTTGGGTGGTTTTCGCTGCTCCTTCACTGTGGGCAAAACGAGTTCTTCTATAGCTTTTCTTTTCTGTGAAGTCTACTTCCGTCTTTTCCTTCGCCCTTTAAAAAAGAATATTGCTGAAATTAATCTCCGTAAGAAGTGTTGTTCAGTGCAGATATTTATTTGGCGTAGGAAAATTGTTTATTAAACAAGAAACATACTCTTAAAGAGTCGGTTGTAAATACAAAACCCCAGTTCCAGATCTGGGGCCCGTTTCACTAAAGTGCGTAAGCTGTGCGTAACGTACGTCTGGCGTAAGTTACGCAAATGACCTTGCTTAAGCAGAATATACCCGTTTCACTAACGTTCCGTAAACTACGCATTAACGTAAGTATTCGCGTAACTTAAGGCAGGCATCTAGCTGGCGTATGTTTTGCGCAAGGAAAAATGGCCACTTTTATCATCTTCGTACTGAATGAAAATAAAAATATCGGACGAAGTTCGCGACGCCAACGTGTGTTCCGGGACAGTACACAGATCCTGAATACTTTGTATGCTCGCATTTTAACATCAAAATATCGCTTTCCAAGGGACATTTTTCTGCAACTGACAGATTTGGTGTGAGATGATATACGGAGACCAACACTGAGTTCTCATCTTATACCCGCACATATTCAGGTTTGTATTTTGCCTTATAAATTTAAATTTAAATATGCCACTCGCAAATACCCTGCTAAAAATAGCTTGTACTTGCCCAATGAGAATCGGCTAGCAGGCAGGTGGTTAAGTGGGGTATTATTTTGGTGCTGAAAGAATACTCATTATGCATCGTGTGTGTGTGAAATAGAACACGAACTTAAAACTATTTAAACGATACAATTAGTAATATACAAAATGCTTGCCGAATTGCTTTTTATTTAGCTTTTCATTTAACGTTGTATATTATTAAGTCTTTACAACGGTGCGTCTTGAGACTGACAATGTATTGTCTCTCCTCCCAATATTCTTTTTTTCAATGCAGTGATTTAATTGTACAACAAAGGACCACATACATCTTCCCCTGCTTTGCAAAACACACACACACACACACACACATATATATATATATATATATATATATATATATATATATATATATATATATATATATATATATATATATATATCACTACGATGCATACAGATGTATCATAAATATCAAAGTAATAAATAGCAAATTGAAGACCGCTGACAGTTTATTATTCCAAACGAGTCTGACGTTTATTTCCCACCCCAATAAAAAACAATTACTAAAATTTGCAACAACACCAAATAACTTCATATGTACTAAAAATATAAATTATACTAGGTCTGTAGATAAGGCTATTTTGTGTTGTCACACATTTAAGTATAGATAATATTTTTTGTATCTTTCGTGTTTATTGATAACGTCCGACTCTGTGCTTACAACCAAATAACTAACCTTACAACAAAACGTCCAAATGATTTTTTTCTGGGTTAGGTGGGATTTGACTTGGCAGCATCTAATAAACATTTCAAATTGTTCATTAAGACACTGGCAAATGTGGGCTGTAACCCAATTCTAGCTACCGATAAGTATACCTCTTGAACTATTAGAGGCTCGGTTAGGGGGAAGTATAAGCATGTGGTTCTCATATAAATTAGTATTTGTTTTATACCAATTTAATGACATTATTTCAGCGATATATTTTCTTCCAATTTGATTATCATAAAAATGAATTTTTATATGTAATAAAAGGTTAATGTTAATAGTTTACACTGTAGATTGTTTTTTGTAATTTCCCAGAAAATTTCATCCATTGCTTAAAAAAAAATAATAGTTATTGCAATTTCATAGACTATTGCATTCAGTTCTTAATTTTGTGTCCTTTAATGTGCATATTCTTTAGATGTAATATATTTTCTTTAAAAATTCCCCCCCCCCCCAACTTAATGATCTTAACTGAGATGGCAAGATAGCATAAAGGAAATAAAATATACATAGATAAATACAGGCAGAATTACTGATAAATAAACCTGTCGGTATATCTATTTCTTTCTGACGATTCTAAGTGTGAGGGTGGGATAGGGAGGTGTTTTTTAAAATAAGGTACAACTTCTGTCATTAAACTTTTGAAATCAAATGACTCTCTTTAACCCTGTTCAATCGTCAATGTGTAGCATAGGGCAAATGTATAGTAGGCATCACAATGGCCCACTGACCACTCAAATCAACACCAGGCTTGGTTACCCCATCTCTATTGTCAGTGTGTAGCATTGGGCAAATGTATAGTAGACATCACAATGGTCCACTGACCACTCAAATCAACACTACGCTTGGTTGCCCCATCTCTATTGTCAGTGTGTAGCATAGGGCAAATGTACAGTAGACATCACAATGACCCACTGACCACTCAAATCAACACCAGGCTTGGTTACCCCATCTCTATTGTCAATGTGTATCATAGGGAAAATGTATAGTAGACATCACAGGGGTCCACTGACCACTCAAATGAACACCAGGCTTGGTTACCCCATCTCTATTGTCAATGTGTATCATAGGGAAAATGTATAGTAGACATCACAGGGGTCCACTGACCACTCAAATCAACACCAGGCTTGGTTACCCCATCTCTATTGTCAATGTGTATCATAGGGAAAATGTATAGTAGACATCACAGTGGTCCACTGACCACTCAAATCAACACTACGCTTGGTTACCCCATCTCTACTGTCAGTGTGTATCATAGGGAAAATGTACAGTAGACATCACAATGGCCCACTGACCACTCAAATCAACACCAGGCTTGGTTACCCCATCTCTATTGACTGAGTCAATTATAGGGGCTAATGTCAATCATATAGCAGATATTGGCCCATTGACCACTACAGTCAACATCATGCAGGGCTTTCGCAGCTCTGCAGACAGTGTCGATCATAGGGACAAATGTCAATAAGCTATCATGCAGCAGTTATTCCAGTGGGGCATAGACAACTCAATTTGCACCAGTCCATGTTTAGATGACTACCTATTGGCAGTTTGCCATGTGTGATTTGTCTGAAACAGTCAGAAACCTATCAGTCTCTTACTGTAAACATATATGATTGCAAATAATAGCAATGTATATACCAAAAATATCCCAATGTTTCATTCTTCACCATTTAATAAAATTAATATATATGTTTCATGAAAATATTGTTTTGACTCTATGGACTTGTATTAAGCAACAGAAAAGAGCGAAAATCATCAGGTTGTGTAAAATTCAACAAATGATTTATTTTCCTGGAATACAAAGTGAAAATTTAAAAAGAACTTCCAGTGTTGTGATTTAAATCCCAAATAGTCCTAAAAGTTCTATCACAGGTCCAAACATATGAAGTTCAGATTGAATTCCAGTGTTGTTCCAAATAAGTTCCAGTATTGAATGTGTTGATGTGCCTGTAGTCCCTATAATTCTGAATTAATGTTTTAGTCTAATAATAATATTGAGCACAGTGAATAATAATTCCAACAAAAATAAAAACTGAATACAACAAGTCTGATTCTGCTTCAGATCTTAAGGCAAGAATGAGTAATTGTTTTCAAGCAAACAACATTATATAAAATGCCATGACACAATAATAGAGCCAGGATGCAAGTCAGTCTTCTCTCTAAAACATTTAAAATTTTCAACAAGTTTAGGAATTTCCAAGTGAAAAACCATGTCCTAGATTCGGATTCAAACAAGCATGTTTGCCTCCAAATATAATGATCTGAATATTAAACATATATTCTTAGAGAAATATTAGTTATGTATTATCTTGTTTACAAAATAAATGTTGCTGATAAGGTACACTATAAACTTGACTTTAGGCAAGGTCAAGTAAAAATTAAGATGCATATAACATATAATCATTTAGAAAAGCTAACAAACAATATGAATTAAATATATATATATAATATATTATGCAAGACTAAATCTAAAGGTATTGAATTTTATATCACCAAAACTAATGTATACATAGTTACAACTACACACACACACACACACAAATGAATACTTGCAGAAATAACATTAAGTTATAACTGATCTAAAAGAATAGAAATCTCAAGTAAATAAAAGATAAATTATTTATTCCATTTATTAATAATTTATTAATAACAATTATCAATGAACATGATGACATTCAGGTGGTGTCTACAGTATTAACAAAATTTCATTAATATCTGTGATAAGATGCAGGACTTAGTTGCACTCAAAATATTGTGTAAATTTATTTAATCTTGCATTAATCTACATGGTTAAGAACTAAAAGAATTAGTTTCTGTAGCAAGAAGTTATTTGTTTCTTTTCATCTTTTAAGACAATGAACATAACATTTACCAATTAACATGGTGATGCATTAAGAAAAATGTAAAACTGGTTGCATTCACAAGATTTGGTCATATAACACTTATAAAATTTGCAGGCGACAACTGACACATTGACATTACTGACATAAGCTGGCTTGGTTGGGTATTTATGTCACATATTGAGGTATGTTTGAATATCAGAC